>APFE030835695.1:117349-230735 GCA_000404065.3 Pinus taeda | reverse complement strand
ATAATCAAAATAAATTCATATCTCCATGAATACTTATCGGAATCGGATGATATTTATATCAATCCTACACCTCTCGACGAGAGGAATCTAATAAAAATATTATCAGCCATGAATAGGATGACCCACATGAAGTTTTTCCCTGGTTGCCAATTTTAACAAAGAACCATATATTCGAGTAGCTACAGCCTAGATTTTCATGTTCCAGCCCTGCGGCCCCAGACCAAAGACCATAATTCAAACATGGGAGCTCAGACCTTCCAATTTTGGACATGTACGAATGGATTCCATGAACCAACCTTAGACTTGTGTGAGCAAATCAAAGAAGAGAGAAGAAGAAGATTCTTGATGATGATATCCAAATTACATTCACTTAACTTGTATTTATAGGCTTCCAAGGGTGTCCAGTCTCTTTTGGCCCAACCTGACCTTTTGTGCACATGTGGGTTTTCATATTAAAAATATATTTTTCCTTAACCAAATTAAATTCTTCCAAGGGCTAGGAGGGGTCTTTCTTGATGAGGAATATTTTCCAAAGGAGGGAATTTATCCTAGAGTTTCCAAAGTAACATCTGCAACACGGATGGACATTCTCTAGGTAGGGATAATGGGTACGAGATGCCCAGAGTGCTCAATAGTTAGGTTTTTGTTGAGCGTGGGATGCCCCCAAGGCAAGTTTTGGGGCTTAAAGCCCACGTTTTGACTAAGTCTGATGTAAAGACTCTGTAATTTGTGGGCGTGGAGCATGAAGTTGTAACTAAGTCATAGGTTTGTCTGCCCTTACTTTTGTAATGTAATGTCGGCTTGAGATTTCTACCCATGGTCCGCAGACCATGGGATTATATAAATAGAGCGAGGCTCTAAGTGTAAAGAGACATCTAATATAAAAAAGATAGAAGATATAACGAGGAAGGATTGAGTAAAAAGTGTTGAGTCTCTAGGTTGTAGACTAGGAGAAGGCTCTGCAGCTGAGTGCACAGAGGCCTAGTAGTCTGCAGTTGAGTGCGCGGACCTGTTGGGCGTGGGATCCCCCCAAGGCAAGTTTTGGGGCTTAAAGCCCAAGTTTTGACTAATTCCATTGTAAAGACTCCGCAAATTGTGGGCGCGGAGCTTGAAGTTGTAATAGAGTCATAGGGTTGTCCGCCCTTACTTTTGTAAATGTAGAGTCGATTTGAGAGATCTACCCATGGTCTGCGGACCATGGGATTGTATAAATAGAGCGAGGCTCTAAGTGTAAAGGGACATAATGGATTGATGATCATGGAATAGAAGCATAGCAGAGTATCTTAAGTGTAAAGTCTAGTTATGGGTCGTAGAGTAGGAGAAGGCTCTGCAGCTGAGTGCGTAGAGGCCTAGTAGTCTGCAGCTGAGTGCGTGGACCCCTGCAGCTGAGTGTGCAAGGCAAGTCTAGTTTATAAATAGTCGAAGCATTAATAAAGAGAATTTTTACCATATTTCTGGTTATCTTTTCTTGTTTTATGCATTGAAGTATATTGGGTATGAATTGCAAGTTTACTGTTTAATTACTGCGTGAACTTATGTAAATGTGTTGAGTAAGTGAATATAATATATAGTATATGTTTATGCAAAGATAAATAACTGTTATAAGAAGAAAAGTAAGATCCATGGTGTGACTAGGGGAAATAGTGCAAATCATTGCTCCAGCAGCGCGAAGCCCCACAGCCCCTGGTTAGGGCTGCGCAAAGGTGAATATAACAGGGCGTGAAGGCCCCGCAGGTCAGGGAAGTGTGCGAAGAAACCTACACGAAGGTATTCACAGTTGGACTAAATCAAGCCCCTCAGACATCTCAAAGGTGTGGAAACCTAGTTCCAGCATCCCCCCTATATCTTTGGGTGATACCTCAGTCCTCCCTCCGCGGATTGTTGCCGAAAGGGCCAATAGTACAGGGATTTGTTTGGTTAATTAACTCTGAACCTGGGTCAGGCCCCAACAAGCCAACAGGACCCTTGCAGCTAAGTGTGCAGGGTAGGTAGATTTTGTAACTGATTAAAGCATTAATAAAGAGAAGTTTGACAATATTTATGTGTATCTTTTCTTGTTTTATACTTTGAAGTATATTGGGTATGAATTGAAATTTTACTATTTATTTGTTGCGCAAACTTATATGAATGTGCTAAATAAGTGAATATAATTTAAAGTATCTAGTTACATGAAGATAACTAACTAGTATAGGAAGATAAGTAAGATCTGTGGTGCAACATGGGGAAATAGTGTAGATCGCTGCTTTAGCAGCGCGAAAGCTCCTCAACCCCTGGTTAGGGTTACGCAAAGTTGAGTATAATAGGGTGTGAAGGCCTCGCAGAACAAGGAAAGTGCGTAAAGTAACCTGTGCCAAGATATTCGCAGTCAGACTAAATCGACCCCTCAAACATCTCAAGGGTGTGGAAACTTGGTTCCAGCATCCCCCCCCTTACTGCTTTGGGTGAGACCTCAGTCTGTCTGTGCTCTGCGGGTTGTTACCAAAAGGGCCAGTTGTACTGGATTTGTTTGGCTAAATAAATCTGAACCTGGGTCAAGCCCCATCAAGCCAACAGTTTGAGAGTGTGCCTCTCAGAAGAGGACCCTGATCACACACCATGAATGGTGGAGTGAAGTCACTTCAACATCTAGACTATGATCACACACTAGGAATGGTGGAGTGAGGTCTTTCAACATTTAGACCCTGATCACACACTGAGTAGGGTGGAGTGAGGTCCTGTACCCTGATCACACTTAAAGTAGGGTGTAGTGAGGTCCTTGACCCTGATCACACACCGATTAGGGTGGAGTGAGGTCCTTTCAACATCTATACCCTGATCACCAACCAGGAGGGGTTGAGTGAGGGCTTGACCTAGAGTGCTTACTAGGAAGGGTGAGTGAGTGCTTACTAGTTGAGGGTATCATCATTTTTGCCTAGGAAGAGGTCATGGGATTTAAGGACCATTCACTCTAGAGGAGTGAGTCCTGATATGCTAATGACATTGCCATGTGTTTGGTACCGCTTCGGATATGGCTACTAGCAGATGTTCATGATGGTGATGCTGATATCATAGATACCTACTAGTTGGTGATGACAATGCACCAGAGATTTCAACTAGTGGTTAATGATTAGATGACGCTAATGATGTCAGAGATGCTGATAAGGTTGATGATAATTTATTATAACCTTTTCATAGAGAAATTATTTCAACATGAAAAAATCTAGATAATCATTATGAATACCTCCCTAGTTAAGAGGGAGTGTTAATTTTTATAACTATGGTTCATCTTCATAATGTATGTTTAAGTCATTATGAATTTGTAAAGAATATTTTTGGTATTAAGAGTCAAAATAAAAATCATTTTGAGTTAAATTTGTTAGCATGAAAAGTTTTAGTATGTGTACCAAAAATGCTTCACTTAAGTCACTGGTGACAAGTGACCCTAATAACAGAAAATGGTTGCTTCTATGCTTCAAATCTACAATAAAACATGATAAAACCCTGCAAGAAAATATATGATGCAAGTCCAAATCATATAGCAGCAGTAAAGAAAACTGCAATAACCAAATAATATGACTTTAAATTAACAATATTCTATTAAAAAACACCTGGTGAGGAAACTTTACAACATGGGTTTGTAGATCCCCCTCCGTGGGATAGGTCCTTTTGATGTCCTTGTGCTTCAGCGATTTGTTTCTCTCTCTCAATATGTAGAAAACCCAAAAGCAATATGGAACTCAAGTGGGAGCACAAATGTCATAATATTATAATGGTGACGATGATAATAATCATGGTGAAGAATGAATGAAAAATCCTCCTATTTCTAACAAAGTATTGAGCTAAATTAGGAATTCGAAATAATAAATATTATTGACCAAATCAAAATTTAGCCATTAAGAATATTTTATTATATTTTTTGGAGAGGGAAAAGATATTCAAAACGGTCAAATATCTTTATTTAGAAAATTATTGAACTAATTAACAAATAAAATTATTTATTAATCATTTTGTGAGGGTTAAGAAAAGTGTGAATTTGAAATAATTAAAATAATGGTTTAACAGTTATTCCAAAAATAAGAATAAGGAATAATAAATAAATAGTGATTTATTTGATTCCAAAGTGATTTAGTCAAATGTGATAAGAAATAATTATCAAATAATGATTTAATAGTTATTTCTAGAGAAAATTAAATAAATAATGATTTATTTAATTATTCTCATGGGGTTTTTTAATTTTAAACAAAAATAATTTAACAAAAATTGTTTAATAAGTTATTTTCTATGGTGAAAGTGATTTTACTATGGTAAAATTAATCCTACACGGTGTATTTCAATCCACCTAGTTAGAAATGGCTAGGTGATCATTTTTTAGCCAATAACAAAGTCCCATTGTGACTTTCAAAGGAAGAAATTTGAATTTTTTGAATTAAGGTTTTTGGCTCCAAAATTAAGGTCAGCCTCCTCTTGGTCAAGTCGGCCATCTAATTGATCATGTCGGCTTCATCCAAGAGACAAATATATTTAGCCTTCAAGAAAACTATTTAAATACCATCATTTCGTCCTTCTAAGGAGAGAAAGTGGCTCACATCCTCTGAGGCACTTTGGATGGTCTGCAATAGCGTATGGAATATCTTTATAGCAACGTATGGAACGTCTTTGTGACTGTGTATGGAATATAATTGTGTTTTTGTATGTTTTATGTTAGCTCCCTATAATACTAGTGCAGTACCCATATTGTTATTGTGGTCCCCAATAGAATCCCACTATTGTTATTGTTGAGCTCTTACATTATTATTATTATGTAGTCCCTAATTATATTTTGACCCTTTGGACTCATATATATACCTAGTAGGTATTGTCATTTGAACCATCCAATTGTTCATTTATGTGATGTAAAAGAGGGTTTCCCCCTCAAGTAGGCTTATTTTCAAATCGTTGATCTATCTTTTTTTGTTTTTGTGATCTGGTTACATAACATTTGGTATCAGAGCTCTCGATATTATGGTTTTGTTGCTTCAAACAGGTCATCTTCGAATTTTCGCTATAAATATTTTTTTGCAAGGCTTCAGAAGCTAAAATTAAAACCACATGGAGAAAAAAATTTGATTAACATCGTGTAAAAATTCCAGAGCTTGGTTCGATATATTCTCGGAGATATGGTTCAAGGAAGTTATGTTTTTTGTTTCTCTATAATTGTGTCTCAAACAAATGTCTCAGGGAAAATCGTCACAAATTTCTTTTCGAGCATCCAATTTTAATTTCATAAAGAATAGCTAAAAGCAAAAAAATTGTAGTTTATTGGGTACGATTTTCAAGGCCGAAGGTTGAAAAAATGATAAGTGGAAATCCACACAATTTTGCTCTACTGAATCAATCCATAAGTAGGTCATCTTAAGAGATTTGGTCTAACTTTACCTTGAAGAATCCAATCTCAGTCTAACTAGTGGGGTTGGAAAGAGGACACAGATGGATACCACAGTATGCAATTTTGGAGCCTGAGAAGCTGAAATTATATAGAAACAACAGTTTCAAGATCAACCTATAAACAAGCTCAAAATCAACCTCTAAAAGGTGCGTATTTTTAAATTGCATAACTTTTGTTTGGAAAATCAGTTTGAAGTGATTCAAAGGTCATAGTGAAGCATATATATCATTAATTGATTCAAAAATGTCTCCCAAACAAAAAACAAAAAAAATCTATATCGATTAAGTCTTCATAAATATCTACTATGATGCATGAAGAGGAAGAAGAAATGCAACATGATATATCAATATTACGGGATCAAGTTCAACAATTTTTGTTATCACAAAGAGAAACCAACAATGAAATGGAAACTAAGATTGATGGTTTAAAAGCATACATGGAAGGTTTGAAGGAAGTTTTGAAAAAGTTGTTATAAGAAAGGCTTTCTAGTAGGACAAGGTATGCCATGAAACTCATGATGAGAATAAAAGGAATGTGAATCATGATTTTAGAGACTCCAACTTTGGGCTAAAGACCAACCATATTCCAAAGATCGATATGAGGAAGTTTGATGGAAAGTATCCCATAACATGGCTATTACAGATGGCATAGTTCTTTGATCTACACAATATGAAACACACACAAAATTTATGCATTGCATATTTATATTTAGAACCCAATCAATTTGTTTGGTATCGATGACTTTGTTCTCATAAAGCACTTATCAATTGGATAATTTTTACGAAGGAATTGATAGACCATTATGAGGATATGAAGAGAAATACCTTCTTTATCCAAATGGGAAATCTCAAATAAAAGGCTTTAGTTGGGGAGAACATTGAGGATTTCCAAATATTTAATATCAAGGTAATTGATATTCCAAAGATACATCTGATTGATATCCTCATAGTGACTTTAAAGGATAATGTTAAACATGAGGTTCACCTTTGGGAACCTAAGTCATTGGAGAATTCATTTGGGTAAATAAGAAAAATTTGAAAGAAAAATTATGGCAACAAGGAGGTCTACCATTCACAACTATAAAGATGGAAGTGTTGTGGCTCCTAGCTCCCCACAACCTACAAGGTTGACACCACAACTCAAGGAAAAAAGAGAAAAAGGGATTTGTTACAATTGTGATAGTAAATACACTAAAGGTCATAAGTGTGCTTAAAATAAATTATTTTACATTGACTATGAATAATAGGAAGAAAACGAACAAGAAACATCAAAAGAAATTGATATACACTAGGAACCAACCCTGGGGGTTGAAAAAGAAGAAGTGGATCCAACCATATCTTATAATGCATTGGAAATAATTACCACTCCTTAAACTCTCAAGATAGAAGGATATATCAAGAAGAAAAGGGTAATAGTGTTGATTGATCCATTGTAAGATATCCAAGGAATTGAATTTCTTTCTATATCCGACACCAGATGCCAAGTGATAGTTGCAAATGGAGGAACTATAAATTGCTCAGGGGAACTCCATAATATCAATCTAACCATGGGGGAATATGTATTTAATACTCCAATGATTTTCATTTCAATGGGTGGCACAGATGTTGTATTAGGATTCCAATGGTTACAATCTTCGGGGACAATAGTTTTTTATTTTTAAGAACTTTTTTTGAATTTTTTCTCGGAAGGAAAGGAAATTGAATAAAGGGTATCACAAGGAAACTTGGGAATATATTCAACTCTAATGGAATGGAAAAGATTTTAATAAGGAAAAATAAGGGTTAATTGCACAATTATGTTCACTAGATGTTCAAACATCTAAGTCATCCATTTCTCCAGATCTCCAAAGAGTCCTTGACGATTATTCCAAGGTATTTGAGACTCTTAAATGTCTCCCACCTATTCACAATCATGAACATGTTATTCACTTGATTCTATGAAGTTTTTCTCCAAACATTAGACCTTATAGATATCCCTATGCCTAGAAGAGTGAAATTGAACGTATGGTTGCAGAAATGTTAGAGATAGGTATAATTCAACCCAACCAAAGTTCTTTCTCTTCTCCAATAGTATTGGTGCACAAAAAAAATGGATCGTGGCGTATGTGTCTGGACTATAAAGAGCTCAATAAGATCACTATTGAAGATCAATTTCTCATTCTTGTCATTAATGATTTGCCAGATGAACTACATGGAGCAAATTATTTCACTAAGTTGAATCTTTGCTTAGGATATCATCCATTATAGGAAATTTCAGCGTAAAAGTGCCCACGAAATTTTCACATAATTTCCATGTTATAATATGTAAACCAATCAAAATCCTTTAAATTTAAAAATAGGTACATATCCTAAATAATTTTAAATTGTTTAATTTGGTTATCCATGAAATATTTTATTATTAATTTGGGTATCTATGAAATATTTTAATAATGTCATTTACCTAAATTACCCATATGGATTACAATATTGAAAAAACTATTAATGCAATGTCATTTGATTAAATTACCCATATGAGTTACAATATTGAAAAAGTTATTAATGCAATGCAAATCTTCATAGTTGTGAAAAAATATAAATTAAAAATGCAAGCCCATTTTCCATTAATAACCACGCCTATATATTATATCATATATATATATATATAATATATATATATATTAATAATGTTTATATATATATATATATATATATATATATATATAATATATAAGATTAATCATAATAATAAAATATAAAATAGTTAAATAGTTAAAATAAAATATGGTTAAGTTAAACAATATAATATTACTAAATAATTAAAAAAATATATTCCAAAAAGTTCCAATTACCAGATTCCGGCCAAAAATACATTTCGTGCGAAATTTTAGTTTGTGTAGACAATGTCATTAAAAAGACAGTTAAAAGTTAAAATATATATTGACAGTTAAATACAAAATATATAATATAGGCAATCAAATATATATATATATATATATATATATATATTATATATATATATATATATATAATATATATATAGTTAGTTATATATTTTATAAAAGTGTAGATAAAAGTAAAAAATTGCAAATAATATATTAAATTTTTTTATGCTAATAAATATGTGGAACATAAATAAAGGTAAAATAATATTAAAAATTATCTACATGACATTTTTTATCAATTTCTTTCTTTTCCTTAGGAGGCCACTTTTAGGTTGAAATTTCCTATAATGAAATTAGAATGAATACAGAAAGCATTCTAAAAACAACATTCAGAACTCATGAAGGTCATTATGAGTTTTACATCATGCCTTTTGGCCTTACTAATGTACCTTCCACATTTCAAGGTTTGATAAATTCAATTTTCAAACCTTTAGAAAATTTGTGTTAGTATTTTTTGATGATATATTAATATACAAGCCTTGTAAATATCATGCTCAACATGTTGATAGGGTGCTCAAACTATTGGAGAAGAAACAATTGTATGCAAAACCCTCCAAATATTTCTTTGGGGTACAGGAAGTGGAATATTGTATCTCATGAGGGTGTTAAGGTAGACCCTAACAAACTTAAAGCCATAAATGAATTGAAAATCCCCACAACTTTAAAGAAACTTCGAGAATTTAATGGGCTGACAAGGTATTATCATAGGTTTGTTAAGAATTATGGTAAAATAGCAGCACCACTCTTTTTTTGAACTCCAGAAGCAACTAAGACCTTTGAAGATCTTAGAGAAATCATGTGTCAAGCTTTGGTCTTAGCTACACTAGACTTCACAAAAACATTTATTGTGGAATGTGATGCCTCGAGAAATGGCACTGGTGTTGTTTTAATGCAAGAAGGAAACCCCATTTCTTTTAAAAGTCATATAATCAAAAGAAAGTATTTACACAAACCTCTTTAAGGCTCAAGAAATGTTGGAAATACTATATGCAACTCTAAAAAATGATGCCCTTACCTAATGGGAAGACATTTTAATGTAAACACATATCATGATAGTCTTAAATACTTCTTAGAACAAATATTATCTTTAGGAGAACACCAAAAATGGGTCACAAAGATGTGGGGTTATGACTTTGAAATCATCTACAAAAAAGGGAAGAAAATGTTATTGCAGATGCACTCTCAAGAAGGGGAGGAGGATGTGGAAGCATTGCTCAGTGCCATTTCTATTATCCAGCCTAATTGGATAATTGAAGCAAGGGTTGAATGGAAGAACAAAGAGGTGTGGAAACTCATTCAAAATTTGCAGCAAGATATTAGTGCATATGATACATTTATCTGGAAAAATTATTCACTATGGTACAAAGATGCTTATATCTATGTAAGAATTCCCAACTAAAACAAAAGGTTATTTTGGAATTTCACACCTCTCCTATAGGAGGGCACTCAGGATTTTTAAAAACTTACTAGAAGGTCAAGAAGGAAATTTTTTGGGATGGCCTTAAATCTTATATTCAGAAGTTTGTAGCAGAATGTTTGGTTTGTCAACAGAATAAAGTGGAGACAATTAAGACCCTGAGTTTTTGACAACCATTAGCCATTCCAAGTCAATGTTGGGAGGAGGTCTAAATGGATTTTATCACAAGTTTACTCAAATCTAAAGGAAAGAGTGTCATCTTGGTGGTTGTTAATAGAATTGCCAAGTATGTGTAATTTTGTGCACTATCTCATCCTTTCAAAGCTAATACAGTCACTATTCCATTTGTGAAAATAGTTCAAAAGCTAGTAACATGGAAACCCAAAGAATATCGTGAGTGACAGAGATTCTATTTTCACTGGAAATTTTTTGACATAATTATTTTCTTGCCTTGGTACTCAATTAGCTCATAGCTCATCTTATCATCCTCAATCTGATGTACAAACTGGGATAGTGAACAAGTGTTTGGAAGGATATGTTCGTTGGCTTGTATTTGAAAAACAAACACAATGGGTCAAGTGGTTACCTCTAGAAGAATGGTGGTGTAATACTTCCTCCCATACTGTAGCAAAAGTGACCCTATTTATGGTGCTTTATGGATATCATTCATCATCCATGACATCATTTTTAAAATAAAATTCTAAGGTTCAAGCAGTGGAAGATCACATCGAGCATAAACAACAAGTTCTCCAAATCTTAAAGGATAACCTAACTCTCGCGCAAAAATCAAATGAAACAATAAGCAGAGCAACATCACAGTGAAAGAGGTTTTGATGTGGGTGATTAGGTATTTTTACGCTACAACCATACAAACAAATGTCCCTCAAGCAAGCTAATAAGGATAATAAATTATCACTCAAGTATTATGTCCCTTATAAGGTGTTGCAAAAGATTGGTATGATGGCATACTAAATTGGAGTTGCCTGCATTTTCACAAGTACACCCATTTTTCCATGTTTCATGCTTAAAGAAGGTTATAGGTGAAAAGCTTTTAGTTCAAACTATATTTACAGAAATTGACAAGGAAGGAAAAATTGTATTGGAGAATTAAGAAATCACAGAAACAAGAATATGATATCTACTTACTCGATCAATTTCATAGTATCTCATAAAGTGGAAGAACTTACCTATTGAAGATTCCACATGGGAGGATGGGAAATTCATACAAAAACATCTAGAACCACTCCAACATTGAGGACAACATTTTTTTGAAGGGGAGGGGCATGTTAGGTCCCTATAATACTAGTGTAGCCCCCATATTATTATTGCTTTTCCCCGTAGAAACCCACTAATTTTATTATTGAGCCCTTACATTATTATTGTTATGTAGGCCCTAATTATATTTTGACCCTTTAGACTCCTATATACACTTAGTAGGTATTGTCATTTGAATCATCCAAGAATTGTTCATTTATGTGATGTTCGAAGTGGCTTATTTTTAAGTCGTTGATCTATCTTTTTTTTAATTTTTGTGATCTGGTTACATAATAGTATATGTCTAAGGCAGCGTAAAGAGTAAGCATATGAAATATCTTTATGATTTCGTATGGTATATGTAAGAGGAAACATAGAGAACAGAGAAGTGAATCCTAAGGCATAAAGGTTCACACTTTTGAGGTAAGATTATGATGATCGTTTTCTAAATGAAGAAGAAGAGCATTGGCTATTTAACTTGACTAGGTTTGACATAGTTGACTTAGATATGTATCTCTATTTGTATAAAGAATTATGTATTGAAAAGGTTGTTGAGCTTTTCCTATTAGGGTTTTCCTAGGGTAAATTTCTTGTGTTATTGTGTAGTTATTTCTTTATTATCTTACTGTCTAATCATGGTTGATGTCTTCTCTGTAATTATTGAATGATGGAATTAATGAACAAGAATGATAAAATGATCATAATCTTCAAAGATAATTATCAGTGTAGAATACCATTTAAAATTCAGCACAACTCCCCTTGTTAAGGTTTATGCCACCTCTCCCCACTACTCAGCCTCCCCCCTTCCTCTACACCCTCGACCTTGACCGCCTCTTCTATTGATCTTCGTCCAATGGTCGGCATAGGAGGAGGGACTACTAGTCACTCCAACCACTTTGTAAGTGAAAATCAACACCTTGCTTTGGAACCCCTACAGTCCAAAATTGTTGATGCTATGGAGTTATAAAACGCTAACATCTCGCTCCTATTAAAGTCGAGTACCCATCCTACAAAAGAACCAATACCTGTATTGTTAATTCTGCAAAGATCCCCAAATTACACATCCCACTGGCAAGGCTCAACACTAGAAATGAACACATGTGGACACACACACTCATATGAAAATTCGTTGATATCTAGTCTATCGAGAAGGCCCTTCTCCACTGGATTTCTCTAAGCTAGAAGTTGAAGGCTCACTATGAGGTGAAACTAGGCTCCAAAGGATTCTTCACTATCATATCCTCACTGTAAGAAGACCTCTTCTCAGTGATGGAGGGTGGCCCTTACTTCAACTTAGTTGAGATCTACATGAGACAATGAGTAGAGTGCTTCAACCCTGACAAAGAGGACTACTCATGGGCGTCGTGTGGATTCACCTACACTCACTCCCACAAGAGTACTGGGATCCTAAAATCCTCGCTGATATCAGAAACAAGTTGGGAAAATTCGTTTATATTTCATAACAAACCAAGCAAGGAAGAAACACCTCTTACACAAGGATTTGTGTCTACATGAACATTTTTTTCTCTCTCCCTGAAGTCGTCAGCTTTGTATAAGAGGACATTAACTGGATCCAAATGCTTGACAATGAGCACGTCCCCTTCTGATGTAGGAAAGGTCATGAGCATGGACATCTTTTCCAAGACTATACTCTCAATTCTCTCAATAAAGACTCATCTGAAATGACAACCAAAGATGGAGAAGAATTCACCAAGATTCCCTCCAAGTATCGTCACAACAAGAATTCCAATGCATCTTCGCCCCTCTAACAAGCAAGCCACCAGCAATATTTTTTAGGTGTTTTCTTATTTCTAGGATGACCAAGAACCCCCAACCTCAGCCCCAATCCTAGAGAAAAACTCAGAAACGTGGAGGTTGTAACAAATGAAAGAGGAAATGGTGCCCCTAAACATTTCCACGACTCAAGCGATCAAAAAGAATGTGATAGAAGAAGCCCCTAGTCTACCGAAAGACTCTAACATGATGAATGAAGATGACCTCATGGATATAGAAAACCTTGACCTAATGACCATGATATATGCTTACAAAAGAAACGATTACCAATCAATCCCCCATAAACAATTCAATCTCCTTGCGGTTGCACTTTATAAGGCCAAACCAGCTCACCAGTTAGGCGTCCAAACTACCATCACCAAGGAAAACAAAAAAGGCTCCAAAAAATCAAAGAAGAGAGGACGCAAAATGAACCTCCAAAGAATTAAATCATTAGGGAAGTGAAAAGATAAAAAAATACATAGGAACGAATTTCTTCACTTCCCGAGAACGAATTTCTTCTCTTGTTTGTTAAGAGGGACCGTTGGAAATGTAACTAGTTTTTGTCTTCATAATTGTTGTACTCATTTTGATATGTATCCTATGTAACAAATACGAGAAGAAAATAAAAAAGTTATTATTATTAAAGCATGGTTTTCATGCTCTTTATTGATGGTCTTCTACGTAAAATCATGTTCTTCATGCTTCTAGGGTTTGTTAGGTCTTAGGATTTATTGTAATGAGTCAAACGAGTCAACATCATATTTATAACACCCTTGAAAGCAAAATGTAATTGTAAAACTAATTACTTTTGAGTCTAGAAAGTCCTGGAAACTCCAAAAGTACAAGCCGGCCCTAATAGATAGAAGTCAGCCTAAAGGAGAGAAGTTGACACCTTGAGAAGGTTATATAAAGAAGCAGGTCGACCTCATTTAGCACTCACTCACTCTCAAGTTTGATATCTAGAAGGATTTCATGATTAGAGGAACTCAGTTGCGATTACAGGAATTCAGGTGCAATTACAGGAATTCGGGTGCGATTACAAGAATTCATGATTACGAGAATTCAAGTGTGATTACAGGAATTTGTGATTACAAGAATTCAAGTGAAATTACACGAATTCACGATTACAGGAATTCAGATACGATTAATGGAATTTGTGATTACAGGGATTCATATGTTATTGCAGGAACTTGTGATTAAAGGAATTCGAGTGCGATTGTAGGAATTCGAGTGTGATTACTGAAATTCAAGATTACAAGAATTCACATATAATTGTAGGAGATCAAAGTTGTAAGTTGAATCTTGTTGATGAAAAATCAGGGAAATGGTTTTTGGAAGGCTGACTTGGTACTTGGAGAAGGACATGGTCTAGGGTTGGGGACTTTGTGTCTCAATTGAAGCAGATACTATAAGAAGAGAAGAGCTTTTTGGGTTTTCCCCTTAGAGGGGTTTTTCCCTGGCTTAAAGCCTAATTTATGTTTCCATTGTCTTTATTTTTCCCTTGATATATGTTTTATGAAGAAGATCTAATAAACAAACACGAGAAGAAGAATAAATTTCACAAGCAAGTATTAAGGTTAAGGAAAATTGAATTAATAATTTGTCACTTAGCATTTCCCAACATGGTATCAGAGCTAAGGTGAACAAGGAAGGCAGTTGGAAGGAAACTAAAAGGAATTACTTGTCAAGGGGAAGGAAAAAGGAAACTCTCAAGGAAATCTTGAAGAAGAAGAATTCAAGAAGGATTATCTCTTACAGGGATCGAGTTGAAGACTCATTGTTAGAGCTCTTTAAAGGAAGCATCAAAGGATTTGGGAATTTATTGTTGAAGGAATCCTAGGGGACATCTTTCAAGGACATTATTAAATACTCTCCAAAGATCTTGAAATCATCAAGAAGGTTGGAGACATCATCAAGGATAATATTCGTTAACAAGTATCATATTATTACATCATGTCTAAATCTATAAGTCATAGGGGTTATTTCTGCAGGGAGAGCAATAAGCTTGTTGGAGTATCAAATTATCTAGCATGGAAGAAAAGGATTTAACTGATACTCACATAACAAGAAGTAATGGAGTATGTTACTAGGGAGATTATTGAACCTAGAAAAGACAAGAAACAAGAACTAGTGAAGTACAAGAAAGGGGAAGTAAGGGATCAAAGGATCATAGTTGAATCTATTAAATATTTTCTTGTTCCTTTTGTTGCAAACTTGAAAGCTTCCAAGGCTATGTATGACAAGCTAGTGAATTTATAATTTGTAAGTACATTAGGACAAAATATGTCTTTGCCGAATGAGTTATATAGAATGAAGAAATAAAAGGATGAGGATATGGCATCCTTTCTCATGAAAGTATCTCAGCTAAGAGACCATCTGCGGGGACTTGCGGAATCAATTTTTTATGTAGAAATGACCATCTCTGTACTAAATGCATTGCCACTAGAATGGAGCAGCTTTGAAACAAGTATCTACTCCAAGAAATATTAAACTCCCTTTGATTATTTTTGGGCTCAATGCATGTTGTAAGAATCAAGGATCAAGGTAAAATATGAGATTTTGTTAGACGAGAAGTCTCAAGCCTTTCTAGCTTGATTCAAGAAGCTAAAGAAATGAAAGTTTGGAAAGTCCAAGAAGAAAGACATATTCAAGGTTTAATGCATCAAGTGCAATGACTTTGGACACTTTAAGAGGGATTGTCCAAGTCCACAGAACAACAAGAGAAAGGAAAGAAGTGAAGCTCATGTAGCAAAGGAAGTGGGAGAACCTGAAAAGAAGTCAAAGAACGAAAAAATGAAAGATATTTACTATTAAATAAGGAACTCTATGTGGGAGTGTAGGTTTAAACCCCATATAGAAATTGACTGCAAATAAATTCCTAAAAACATAAAAATAAACAATGGTGAAATATATATATATATTAGATATATATATATAGATATATATATATATATATATATATATATTATATATATATATATATATATATAATATATATATATATATATATATACACACACACAAAGATTTCCCCTAGATCCCAAAATTAGGACTTACAGATTGATTTTTCATTATATTCATTTCAATGTTACAATACATATATATACATGTCAAAAAATCCATAAGCCTCAATCCATAACCCTGAATTAGAACATAACCATAGTTCCCTTGACCGGATCTACAAAATACAATGGGCAGAAAACCATGTATAAAACCCATGCACAAAACCATGGGTAGGTCTGCCCACCATCTATGGGTTTGCCCCCATCCTTGGGTCTACCCAACTATTATTGGGTCCACATAAAAAAAATCCTCGCGGCACTGCCTCGGACCCCATGCAAGGGGGTTTCCTCCCCCCTGCAAGCCCCACAGACCCCCCTCCCACTACGCCTAACGCAACATACAACACCTTATGTTAGTCATGGAAAAATATAACACACACCCAACAACGAGGTTCTTTATATGCTCTTTCCTTTAGATAGTATGATCATGCATAGCATCATAGGGAGAAGCATATGATAGTAGCATGTCTAGAATTTACATGATTAAGTTGCTTTGTAAATATCATCTAGAAAGATAGATAGATAGACCATTGTTGCATAATGTTCATCTAGGTATTATCTAATATTATATTAGAAGTTGTCATCTTGCTTAGTTGAATCATCAGGATTCAAGAAGGCCCGTTATTTTGGAAGGTCCTTAGGAAAAGCATCATAACAAGGTTAGTAGACATTCTAGGTAATGTGGAATCAATATTTTTAAAAGGGATGAAGGAATGCAATGGGCCAAGTTGAAAGTTCACCTTAAGGAAAATAGCTAGATTATTGGGTGAAAGCATAAGAATGGATGTTGGATGTAAAACTTTGGATAAGATTCATATGTATAGAATCGTGTGAAAAGAAAGTCGATTGTAGAATATGCTTAAGTATATGGATATATGATGCTTGAAAAGAATAGGATTTGACTTACTTTAAAATGAATAAAAGATTAGGACTTTCTCTAGAATAAGTAAACAATGATTAACATCTAGTATAATATTCAAAAGAAAAAGTTGTAACTTGGTATTCAAGTTCGATTCTTGGGCACTCTAATGCATGAACGAAAGTTTCAAGTGGAGATAGTCAATGAGGATGTTGATGGTACGAGAAAGTCATCATGATGAGGTAAGTATGTTTTTTAATTATTGATTATCTGGTTAACATTTTATTTTTCTACTTGGAAGTATGATGCAAGAATACACGATGACAGTTGAGGCAAGTTCAAATATGTGAATGGAAAATGTATGAAGAATGTTGAGGAAATATCAATATCTAATGCCTAACATCTATGAAGTCAAGATATGGCAATCTTGGGAATGGAAGGTAGCAGTGCAAGAAGATAACCTGAAGGTCAAAGGCATCACTTTCATAGGGAATTCATGATCAGCTTAAAGTGTGGGAAGGATCAATGCAATGCCTTCATATCAAAAATGAAAGTGATGAGCAAGAAAAATGACCTGGATCATGTCACAAGAATGAAGAATCAAGAGGGCTTCATGATACCTCAAAAGAAAGGAAAGCTTGATGCAAGAGATGTGAAGGAAAGAGGGATCCATGTAGCTATGAAGTTAAAATAGTTGGTATAGTCATGAAGACAAACTATAAGAATCATGGTGTTGACATCCCAAATAGTGTAGGTTTTAACCCTGTGCATAAATTACCTGCATACGAATTCTAAAACGCACAAAATAAATAATGCGAGAGCATAACACATAAAGCACATATACAAAAAGATTTTCCCCTGGATGCCAAAACCAGGACTACCAGCTTGATTTTTCATTATGTTCCTTTCAATGCTATAATACATATTTATACATGCTGAAGCATCCAATACCTTGGACCGAAAACCATCGCGTCCAATACCATGGACTAAAATCATCGCTTCCAAAAACATGTGCGAAAATCATGCACAAAAACATAGGTGGGTCCACCCAACCTAACATAGGTTACAAAACCAAAATTTTCTAGGGCGCTAACCCAGACCACATAGAGTGGGGTTACCTGCATCCCTCAAACCCCCTGTAACCACCCCCCCCCCACAATCAGTGCAATGAAGGGGGAGCTCTACCTCCCCTATAACCCCCCAGTTAACTACGTGGGCTAGTCGTGGAAAGAATATAACACAACCGAACATTCTCCCACTTGTTGTTTTCTTTCCACAAGGGGCCACAAGAGAGCTTAGTCATTTATCCAGCCCTACAATGCCCATTGTTTCTCCACACCAAGGGAACTTCTCAGAGCTCACAGATTTTGTCAATGCTTCTGCAGTATTCTTCAAAGTGTCCACCTTTACCATCAACACCCATTTGTCTTCTATCATATCCTTCACAAAGTGCTTTGTATTTGAATGTGTAGGGTTCTTTTCCAAGAAAATTGCACTTTGGCTGTCACAATCTATCCTTATACCTCCCTGTACTAACCCCATATTGAACACAATCTCTGCAACCAAACTACTTCCTTGCTTACATGAGTGGTTGCCATGTATTTTGCCTCTGTAGTTGATAGTGCTGCTACATATTATTTCTTACTCATCCAACTGACTGCACCTTCAAATAGGTTAAACACACACCCACTTGTAGATCTTCTTTGATCTAGATCTCCAGCCCAGTCTGCATCAACAAAGCCACGAATATCCAACACTATGTCCAATCCTAGTCTTCCTTGGTAGAACAAACCATAATCACTAGTGCCATGAAAATACCTGAAAACCAGCTTCACTACTGTCCAATGCTCCTTTCCTGGTTTTGACATAACCTGCTCAATACTCCCACTGCATGTGCAATGTCTGGTCTAGTACAAACCATTGCATACATCAGGCTACTGACTGCATTTGCATATGGAACACGGGACATGTCCTCTTCCTCTTCTTGTGTCTTGGGACACCGTTCATCAAATATCTTTACACCTATAGGAATAGGAACCTTCACCGGTTTACTATCCTACATATTAAATCTCTGCAATATTGTCTCAACATACTTCCTTCGGTTTAACCAGAGCTTCCTCTTTGCCTGGTCTCTTTTAATTTCCGTGCCAAAAATATAGTTTGCAGCACCAAGATATTTCATGTTGAATTTGGAGGACAATTGGGTCTTCAAATCCTGGATAATTTCTTTGTCATTTCCAACCAGCAACATATCATCCAAATACAAGACCAAATAAATAACACGGTCACCAATTAATTTAAAATACACACAATGATCTGCTTTGCTTCTGGTGAAGCCAAGTCCCTGTATAAATGTATCAAATTTCTCGTACCACATCCTTGGTGATTGTTTTAACCCATACAGAGACTTCTTTAACTTGCATACCAGTTCTTTCTTACCCTTCACCGCAAAGCCTTCAAGTTGCTTCATGTATATTTCCTCTTCCAGATCCTCGTGAAGAAATGTTGTCTTCACATCCATATGTTCTACCTCAAAATCGAAAGCAGTAGCGAAAGATAAAAGTAAACTAATAGAAGTTACCTTGGCAACAGGAGAATAAATATCACCAAAATCAATTCCTAGCACCTGGGAATGGCCTTTTACTACCAACCGAGCTTTGTACTTCTCCACCTTTCCTTCTACATTTATCTTCTTCTTGAACACCCATTTTTTGCCAATGGGTTTCCTTCCAGCCTGCAACTCCACCAGATCCCAAACCTCATTTTTGTGCAAAGACGCAATTTCATCAACCATGGCCTCTTTGCAGAGTTTTCCATCCTCTGAATCTACTGCTTCCTTCACATTTATGGGATCATCATCAGTAATAGATAAAGAAAAATTTGAACAGAAAGCAGATGGACTATACCTTTCTAGCTGCCTTCTTTCTTGAACTGATCTTCTCACACCCAGAGTTTGTGGCTCTTCATCTTTTGATTCCTCCTCTGCTGTAGTGTTTGATTCTTCCTCCTTTAGCTCAAACTCTATCTTCTCAGGTTCATTTGGTTGGACTTCATGTTTAATAACATCTTTCACCTCTTTGAACACCACATCTCGGTTGTACACAACCTTCCTTGTTATTGGGTTCCAAAGCTTATAACCCTGTAAACCGTCTTTATACCCAATAAAGGTGCACTTTTCAGATTTACTGTCCAACTTGGTTCGTTTCTCCTATGGAACATGTACATATGCATCACATCCAAATACCCTCAGATGTGAAAGAGAGGGTTCCTTACTAGTCCATACCTCTTGTGGAGTTTTATCCTCCAACACTGATGAAGGTGATCTATTGACCAGGTAACATGTTGTCTCCACCGCCTCTGCCCAGAATTCCTATCCTAACCTGGCACCACTGAGCATGCTTCTTGCCCTTTTCACCAACGTCTTGTTCATTCTTTCTGCAACTCCATTTTGCTGAGGTGTATTTGGAGTAGTCTTCTGACGTGCTATACCACACTTCTTACATAATTCTTCAAATTCCTTACTGCAAAACTCTCCACCGTTATCTGTCCTCGGCACCTTTATCTTCTTCTCTGTCTAGTTTTCCACCAGAGCCCTGAATTCTTTAAACCTGCCAAAGACTTCAGATTTCTTCTTAAGGAAATATATCCATGTATTCCTTGAGAAGTCATCTACAAATGATACATAATACACAGACACTCCTAGTGATGGAACCTTCACAGGTCCAAACACATCACTATGCACAAGCTCTAATATATGTTTTGCCCTCTTACCACCAGAGGGGAAACTCACCTGATTCTGCTTCCCATATACAAAATTTTCACATAAATCAAAATCCAGAGAGCTATTACTCATACATTCTACCAAACCTTTACCACGAAGTATTTGAAGGCCCTTCTCTCCAATATGTCCAAGCCTTCGATGCCACAGCGTGGTCTTCTCTCCAAAGACCACTATATTTTCTACACCACTTTTAGGAACCACAGAATTGCTGCACCCATCAACAACCGTGCTACCTTGCAGCTTGTACAGAGTTCCAATCTGAACTCCCCGCATCAATACCACTATTCCCCGAACCATCTTGTAGGTATCCTTCTCAAACATTGGTTTTACACTTGCATCATTCAACTTGCTTACAGAAATCAGATTTATGGCCAATGCAAGAATATACAGAACACTCGGAATTGTTCTAACCCTTCCACCTTGCAACTTCAACTTTACTTTTCCACGACCAACTATTCTAGCTTCCTATCACCCCTAAGAAGACATCACCACCATCGTATTTCTCATACTTGCAGAACCACTCTCTATGGGTAGTGAAGTGAAAGGATGCACCTGAGTCAATCAACCATGCCTCATGAACTACATCTGTACTTGAAGAAGCCAAGTACACGTCCCCACCTTCATCTGAGGTGGTTTTTGCCTCTGTAGAAGGAGCATCATCAGATCCCTTTCCTTTATTAGGATCTTTAGATTTACAGTCCCCTTTGTAGTGCCCTTCCTTTCCACATTTCCAGCACACCACCTTTACAGGTTTTCGTGGAGATTTAGATCTCCCTCTAGATTTAGATCTCCCACTGGATGACTTATTTTTGTTTTTGTTCTGGGACCGTCCTCATACAAACAAGGCATGACTATTCTGGCTCTCCATATTGTTCCGTCTCATCTCCTCCGTCAGCAAGGATGAGACTATTTCATCAAACTGCAAAGCAGTTGCATTGCTACCTATTGCAATAACTAGACTATCCCACGAATCTAGTAGAGAACACAACAAACTGATGCACTTATCTTCTCATAACATAAGTTCTCATAATATTTGTAACTAGGTTAAATATAGAACTTAGTAACTAACTTGAGCAACTAATAAAATAACATACAGCTAATTCCTCTATTCAATTTTAATTCATTAGCAACATAATGCATTAATTAATAATAAATTAACAATATAATAAACTTATTTTATCAATAATATGATAGACCTTGCAAAGTATTACTCATTAATAAGGGTTTATAAATAGATTACATATTAGTACATAACTTATTAATTAGTTCAAACACATATCATAAAACCATTCATTTTTAGATTAACTAATGAGTAAAATAATAGCAAACTTAGGATATAAATAAGGGTAAATGATTAGATAAACTTATGATATAATAAACAATCTTATGATATTAAATAATAATATAAATAATGATTAATAATAATAAATAATAATAAATAAGATAAATAATAATGAGAGCTAAGGATTAAAATATAATATAGATAGTAATATAAACAAGGATTTAATAAATAATATAATTAATAAATAATGATTAATAATAATAATATAAAACCCGGATGCGGGTGTCATTCTGTAATTAAATGGACATGTGCCATCCTCGAGAGAAGGACAGCCGGCCACGATACAGGCATATGGGTTTTGCAGGTATAGGGAAGGCGTCCGCTCCCAGGGCATTCAATGCCCTTCAATGCGTTTCAATGCGGTCTGGCTCCCGAGAGCTGGCAAGAGAATTTACAGGATGGAGGTGATGATCGATGAGGATAATGTGTATCTGCAGAAGGGGATTTGGGGAGCGGAGACGAAAGAGCCTGCTGCTCAGACAACGAAGGAGGAGGGAGGCTCTGGTGGCAGTGAGCCTTCCTTCAAAATTGATCTCTGTATAGTGCGAGTATCAGGCTCTCAGCGTTCAGGGAAGACGTCTACGGAGTCCAGATCAAGGTTAAGTTACGTGTGCGGGTTGAAGGGTGTAAGAAGGAACTGTCTGGCCAAGGCCATCATACGTAATTTCGAAGGGGACAGTGTATTCTTGGAGGCTTGGTTCACTCCTCGGATTGCATTTGAGCACCCTGTTTGGCTCATGGCGCCTCGCACGCATGCTACTCCCCGCCGTGGGAGAAATTCTGGGCAGAGAGGAAGCTCAGGAGGTAGGGGAAACTATAGTCCCAAGCGTATCTCTCCCCTTGCCCGAGCGTCACCCCCTTCTTTCGAGTCGGAAGACTCTGGATTAGCCATAAGTAACTCGGTTCAGTCAGTGAAATTTAAATTCAAGCGGAGGACCAACAAGCCAATTGTAACAGCTCTGGTCACAGCGATTTTTACAGAAGAAGATGAGGAGGAAGGAAGTTGGAAGGCGGAATCGGAGGACAAGACGCCTCCCTCCTCGGACAACTCAGCGCAGAGGAAGGACATGGAGGAAAGCTCTTACAGCCCAGCATCCTTGAGCAAGTTGGAAGGAGAAAGCACCTTTGGGTACTCTGAGGAGAAAGCAGAGGTGTTAAAAGAAATTGGTAGTCTTAAGGGCAAGGAGCCTATGGAAATCACTCAGCCAGCTACCGAAGTTCAGCCAGCAAAGTCAGTTAGTAAGCAGGCTTCTCCTCAGAGTCACGCCCAGGACAAGGAACCTGATGATTCCTATGCTAATATACTTTACCTCAAGCTGCCTCCTAGAATCCTTCGGCCTGAAGATATCCCGGATGGGATGGAGGTGACTTGGGAGCGTGATCCGGAGAAAGAAGCCGAAGAACGCAAGAAGAAACTCAAGTAGTGTTCGTGGTTCTGTGGGTTCGCCGTCGACTCTGAGTGTAAGGAGCTTTTTTTGATGTTTATGATATGTCTTTGCGTCGTCGTTTCAGTTTTGAATTTTCGGTTCGTCCACATCCACTGAGCGACAGAGCCGCCAAGTCTCGGTGCTGGCAGTGCTCTCAGAATGGCTGCACACAACCTCTGTTCCTTTTGAAATATTTTGCAATCCTTGCGACCATAAAGTCTGTACTGTTCTATCTCTCTGTTTCAAATCCTCGCACTGTAGATGTTATGTTGTCTTCGGTCTTTTACAAGCAGAGTAACAGTGCTTCTCTGAACAGTGTTGAAAGAGAGTTGCCCATTCACTCTCAGAGGTTAAAACCTCTTGTAAATATTTTTCCATTTTCTTTAATATAACTAGTTTAGTCTTTGCCCAAAAAAAAAATAATAATAATAATAATAATATAAATAATAATAATAATAATAATATATAAATAAGGATTAAATGATTAGATAAACTTATGATATAAATAACAATCTTATGATATAAAAATAAATAAATAATGATAATAATAATAAATAAATAATATAATAATGATAGCTAAGGATAATAATAATATAGATAATAATATAAAAATGATTAATTAATATAATATAAAAATAAATAATAATAATAATAATGATAATAAATAATAATAAATAATAATATAAATAATGATTAATAATTAATAATATAAATAAAGATTAATAATAATAATACAAATAATGATTAATAATAATAATATAAATAATGATTAAGAACAATAAATAATATGAATAATGATGGATAATGATTTAAATAAATATAAATAATGAAATAATAGCAAAAAGCAGGCAATTAGTCGGCCATATTATCTTTACATTACATATTTATCAAAACCCTTTTCTTTCTTTTCTCCGTGTATCAGTCCTAATGATGAGTCTGGGTCTAGACTCGAAACGTCGACCAATATAAAGATGAACACTGTGGAAAATCCGAATTCCTCTCAGAAACCACACCACAGTAATCTGCAATCCAAAAAAAGCACTTATCTTCATCTAAAATTTTAATATCAACAGATGCTAACTGATTTACCACAGTATTAAATGCATTCAGAGGCTCTGTCACTGATTCTCCATCTTTAATTCTCAAGCTATATGGCTTTTTCTGCAGGAACAGTTTATTCACCAGAGACTTAGATTGGTACAAAGTCCCTAAATTGTCCCACAAAGCCTTCAACATAGCTTCCCCTGATACATTCAGCAACACTGATTTTGAGACACACAATCGTATTCTGCTCTTTGCCTTTTCATCCAACTTCTTCCATTCTTCATCAGACACTCCCGTTGGTTTAGTACCTGAATCTACCGCGATCAACTGATCTTTATCCACCAACAGATCCTCCATCTTGATTTTCCACAACTCAAGACTCTAACCTTTAAATTTCTCGTTCTCTATCTTTCCATTGCTCGTCATCTTCTTTCACCACTAGAATCAATCTCGCAGATCTCCCACTGAACAGGGTCTACCAAAGGCCTGAGTGAAACACTTAAGCAACAAAGGCGTCCCCTTAAAGCCAAAACAGCTCTGATGCCAAATGTAGGTTTTAACCCTGTACAGAAATTACCTGCATACGAATTCTAAAACACATAAAATAAATAATGTGAGAGCATAACACATAAAACACATCTACACAAAGATTTTCTCCTGGATCCCAAAACCAGGACTACCAGGTTGATTTTTCATTATGTTCCTTTCAATGTTATAATACATATTTATACATGTCAAAGCATCCAATACCATGAACCAAAAACCATCGCATCCAATATCATGGACCGTGTTATGTTTCTATACTAATAGATGTCATAATTTATGATTGACTTAATTTATCTCTGTAATATGAACATACCTTTGCTTTCTACAAATGTTTTCCATATTTGTAAAAAATCAAAATAATGTAAAAATGTAAAAAGGGTATGTCCTAAAAGATAAATCAAAGGACAAAAAGAATGAAAAGATCAAAAAAAATGAAAAATGAACCCAAAAGGAAAAGAAAAAGACTATGAAAGTGTGCAAGTCCAAATGCCACTACTATTTTATTTTTTGTATAATAATGATTGTGTGCAACTTGTTATTTATGCCACAATTCATGGTAACCAAAAATTTTAATCTTGGTTATTCCATGTTTTGAATTTCATGCTTAGAGATAGAGAATAAAATCTGACCAAACTGTTTAATCTTGGCAGGTAAGTAGATAGGTAGAGTGAATAAAAGGAGCTCAACAGTTTAATCTGAGCCCTTGGATGTAATAAGGGTAGACTTAGATAGATTTCCATTGTAAAATAAAAGAAAAGTTTGATAAGGGTTTGCTAGCTTAAGTGCACCCTAATAAAGAGTAGAAAAAATGGTAGGATGTGTAGGTGAGTAAGTAGATGAATGGTGCAGAATTGTCTATGATCAATGATTAGTTAAATCTCATGTCAATTAATTTCATCATCATATTTCTTTAAAAGTATGGATAACAATGAGGCAGTTACAAAGTCAAGTGATTAATTCCCTCATTCATTTTACCCCTAATTTCACTAATTTCCCACAAATAATAATCAAAGTACCTGAAACCTTAAAGTTAAAGGGGCTTAGAGCATTTCTCTGACTTCTGGAGGGATCGGACCCTCTGCCCAATAACTTATAAGGCCTAAGTGCTAAAGCCCCTTATCAACATTCACCCCCTCCATCATTCATTCATTTTCCCTAAAACCCCCTTTTCCTAAGATAAAATCACTATTTGCATGGGAAAAGTAATTACCCCCATACAAAAACCCACAAATGCACCTAAGCCTAAGTTATGATGTTCAAATGCGGAAATGTCAATATATTTCAAAAATCATTTTACTTAGTGCATTTTCATTTCCATTTTCATATTAATGTCTAACATTATTTATTTAACTCTTGAAAATACAACCCTTTTCCCGTACCTATTATTAAAATTCCATATGTTAATATCCCGCCCCGATAGTTTGAAAAATAAACCATAATAATAAAGTAATTAGATGGATTAATTAATCAATTTGCAATTAATTAAGAACCGTAACCCTCTGCCTCGTCAAAATGGATTAATTAATCAAACAGTGATTAATTAATAGTCTTCCTCCAATCGCATCGCCCATGATATCATTAATCTCCCTAATCTACAATTATTATCCCATCGGGCCCCTCCATTAATTCCTGATCAAATCCTTGCCCTAACCACCGTACGATCTGATCCTTTAGATCTAATGGTCAACGCTCATATCGGGCGGCCTCCGATACCGACCTTTACTCACCCAATGTGAGCGGTTTACTGTTCACCCCACCACTACGTGTCGCCCGATGCCAACCTCTCCGAATACCGCCAAGCGCCCAAATGCAGTGCGATAAACTCTGCTTGCCACCCTCGCTAAACGACAAAACGTCACCTCCGTTAGTTGGCGCCAACTGTAAATTTCCATTATGCCCACCAAAAGCATTGACTTTGCCAATAAAACCAAAAATACTCACTATTTTTTGTTTTACCAAGAAAAGAACCTTTTGTTCTCCATGCACACAAAGATTACGTTTACATTGTCACCCTGCTTCCAACCGTCAACCTCCAAAATCCGTTGAACTCCAGATTACCATTGCAGACCCGTGCGCTCCATGCAAACAGTGCACCAGTGCAATTTATCCCTTCATACAACCAAAACCATGTATTTACCTTGTTTTCAACTAACAAACCCTATTTTCCATACTGAACCTGAACTAAACTGCTGTAAAAATTAAGTAATTTAGTGAAATTAAGTTGTTTGACAGTCTTGAGACTCCCTGAGACGACCCAGTTTTCCATAGTTCCCTGAAATTCTCTACCCTCGTCCTTGAATCCACAAGAACCAAGGATGGACGCCCCAGTCACCTTAAATTTCATGTCAGTTACCATTCCCCACAAAGATTTAGACCATCTTCACCTGGCTGACAAAGATTTTCAGATAAAGGACCTCACCTTCAATGAAACCCCTTTGAAATTGCATTGGAAATATCGAGATAATTAGTTGAACCATGTAGATAAAATAGGCCTTTGGGAATCAAACCTGCCCAAGTATCAATTCCCCAGTGTTCATGTCTTCCTGGAAATTATTCACTACTATCATGCAAACTATGACCCTATGATGAGAGTTGTAATGTCCCCAGACCAGAAAATCCTATTCACTATCATAGCTGAGTCCATACACAAGATGTTACAGTTGCAACCTGGTCAAGACCTCACCCCCCTTACCATTGTTGATTTGCATGAAAGATCCTCTAAGCTATCTAGTTCCAAAAGTACCCAAATCCGCCAGACTGTCATTAAAGAAGGACACATGCCAAAAGACCCCCCTCCTTACATGTCAATCATCTTTTCTGATCTGGGCAAAGATATCACCACAATGATAGTATGCATTTTAGGTTTTACCACTAATGAGTATGTAGATGCGATCACTTTGTCCTACATGTCTATTTTTACCCCTATTCAACCTCCAACAGTCAAGTTTGATTATGCCAAGTTCATTGTAGATAAAATGTATGATCAGTTTATGAGATTAGAGAATGAAAGAGTGTTCAAATATTCATCAGTCATGTATCATTTGTTTCTTTACTACCAAACTGATAGGTTTCCCTTCGTTGTACGAAAACTTGATACTAGAGGGAATCCTAGATCTGTCATGTTTTGGACCTCTCTATTCCACAGGTCTAGTTCTTCTCACTATCCATACACAGACTTTATTGACTTGTTTGTACATCCAGTAACTACAATGTTATTACGAAATCCTCCTCCCAGAATCAGTGCAGACATGAAGAGGGTTCTCCAGCTGTCCAAATAATACAAAGTAGGGGATTGATACTTGTACCAAAACCATACTGAAATCAGAATTTATGGGTGTGAGTTTCCCCCTTACAAATTACCTAGATATCTCCCCATGCGATTATTTGCTATGGAGTACTACAAGAAAATGATCAATTCTGATGAGATTCACTTCGTCAAAACTAAGAAGAAGTTTTAGCTGAGAATAAAAGATCATTTAGGCCCATTTATTTGTAATAATAGAGAAGCAGGAAAGGAGGCAGATGAAATCCTCTAGAGATTGAGATTAAAAAAGAGTTTCATCTGGACCTAAGACCCCCACAGCTTCACTTTGTAACAGAAGGCAGAAAAATAAGCTATCACCTTACATCCACCATAGGATCCCAGAAATTGAACGATATGCCAATCAATCTAAATGGGTGGAAGGCACTATAATAGATTAAGATAGCACACAAGTTGAAGTTGACAATGTATGGGTGTATTTAGAAAGAAGGTTTGATGAAGATTCGTCTGTACAGGTGCCAGGAGAGACTTCATCACAAAGGCAGTCACAGGAACCCAGTACACAGCCATTAGAGCAACAAGGGACATCAGAATAGGCAGAACCATCAAAACAACAAGATCTTTCATAACAACAAGAAGAATCTGAGCAGCCTGAAATCTCAGAGGAGCTTGCTCAACTTGAACAAATCATGAGCAACCCTCCTATTTTGTAGACTCCTCTCAATGAGGAAAGAAATATTAAAAGAGATAGAGAAGAGGCCACTCCTTCCAGCAAGCCTATTGATCAAACATTTGCTAAAATGCCAAGGTTAAACCCCTATGCAGAACAAGAATACACTGAGGAAACCATAGGCAACACAGTGGAAAAAAGGACAGATAGTATGCAGACTATCCCAACAGGTGGGACACCATCTACTTCACATATACAAGCATTGGAAAGACAACAAAGCACAGAGGTGTCTTCTTTCAGGGCCCCCTCTAAACAGAGCCAGGACATTAAAGGAAAATATAAACAGATTAAAGCAAGGAATGAGAAACTGAAAGCTCAAACCTATGCTCACTACCTCAAAATGGCTCCAACTAACCAAACCAAGTTGATGTCAGCCTTTGACATAAAGGAAGGAAAAATGCAAATGAGCTTCCTCAAACCAACTATGCAATAGCCAAGATCCAAGGCTGATTATTTAAAGACTGATTTTGAAATTTTGGCAAAGGATATCCATCCTATTGACCAAATAGAACTGCACAAGAAAACTGGCGAGATGGTATATTCCACATTGACTAATAAGGCCATCACAGCACATCAATTGCAGAACTCATTAAACAAAACCACTGGACATCTGCAACTGGAAAAGGCCTCCTCTCAGGCTAAAGACACTAGGATAAAAACTCTAGAAGACTTGGTGATAGAGCTAGGACATGATCCCAAGGATGTCAAAGTAGCAGAGCAATTGATTAAAAAGAAAAATGATGATATAGTTGCACTAAAGAAGCAACTCAAGATCCCTCCTCTCCATCATCCTCAAACTACAGAAGTTATAGAGAGGCAAAAGGAGGAAGAACTTATGGGCCTAGTCCTTAAGTTAAATGATCAGTTAAAAGAAATTGAGAAGGAATTAGAGAATACTATACAATCTAAGCAGAGTGAGCTGGACACCACTCCTTAAACTGTCATACCTACAGTTTCTACAGTAGTACCCTCCACTCTGGAAACTTCCTTGGCACCAACACTTCCACCAGTAACAGCATTGCCAGTAGCAGGGACTACTTCAACCATAGGTACATCAACCAATTCAGGGACATCAACAAAAACAACAGATGAGTTGATTAAAGCCATGGAACAAATGAGTATCCGGGCTACATAACTGAAAAATCTCAGAGAACAAATTACAAGTTTGGAAACAAACTATGAGCTTGCACAAATTCAGAATAAAGAAGAAGAAAGAAAGAACCGAAGGATGGAAGAAAGAATTAGAGTCCTGGAGAAGGACTTGACCTTAGAAAAACCGTTAAGAGATATGAAGGATATTTTGTGGGCCAACATCATTGATTCCATCAATGATGTTTGTCCTTCAATTCAGGTTATTTTTGAACAGACTGAGTTAGTTAAAGTTGCTATGGAAGCTATACAGTAAACTAAAGAAGAATTGGAAGATAGACCTAAAGAGGCAAACCAGTTAATTGATTTTTTGAACAATAGGAACAGGCACCAGCTAGACGATTTAGAGATTGAGGATAGAACAGCTACCATTATTGAGATAAAGAAATTTCTTACTAAAAGGAACTTAATGCTTAATCTAGAGAAAAGGTGTCAAAGTATTCAAGCAGACATAGATAGCTTCATGTTGAAATATGGCATTTTGAGAGAGAAAGGCCTTCCTAGCCCACTAGTTATACATGATAAGTTAACTGCACAGGAAGACTATATGGAGAGATTAAATAAATAGGCTAGGAGTCAAGCAAGTTCTTCAGGAGTGAAAGCATTACCTATAAGAAAGGTGCTTTATGATGGCCTGGAGAATCTATTTTACATAGAACATGAAATAAAACATCTATTCACCAAAAAACCCAATTTTGCTAAGTACACAGAAGCTGATGAAGTTTACAGGAAGATGATCAGGATGAAATTACCAGATAACGAATGGTGGACCAGTTTAACTGATATACTATAAAGTTACTATAGTAAATCTCTGAAGTAAAAAATGTTGACTATGGTAAACCCTAGTAATACAGGATGAAAGGATGAAACAACACAAGTAAATAGTATCAATAGGTGAAGATAAGAGTGAAGTCTAGCACATAAGTACCAAGGCAACTTCAAGAGCCAAATCAGAGTTCCAGTATCTAGCACATTCACAAATAAAGGGACAGCAAACAATCTGTTTTCCATCTGTCTTTATCTTCGTGTGGAAGATAACTTTTGTTTCCTAGAATAAATCTCATATAGTTATGAGATATTTTGTATTGATTTTTGTATAAATACATCACAAATTGAAGTAATTAGGGTGGATTAAAAAGCATTTCTGTATACTTTTTGTTTTGAGCTAAAGGATCTATTGTAATCAGTGCTAGACTGGTTTACTGGATTAAATAAAGCTGAGGACATTTCACTCAATTCATGTGCACTGTGGGAAACAAATAAGTATCATTTCTCTGAGTTTAATTATGGTTTTCCTTTATGTTATGAAATATCGTATGTGTTTCTTATAATTCTTAAAATCAAACAAAATAATATCATCAGAATTAGCTTAAGTGCTCTCTACTTTAATTGTTTGCTTATTTAATGTTTTCTACTAAATTTCTTAAGTCTAGAAATTCTTAGTTGCTCCCTTACTTCTGTAATTCATTCCCTTTATTGGCCCTTAGTACAGGATTCTTAATTACCCTTACTATTTTCCAAACCTCTCTTCGTCATCTTAATCCCTATTAATGATTCTTCATTGCCCTTGGCCCTGGTTAAGATTTTCATCCATTGAGACCTTCAAATTTGTCCTTGCTGTGCTAGCTTGCCTTATGAAATCTTACCTCGGTGATTAATCAAATCCTGTTAAATCTTTCCTACTTGACTCCATAGCCCAATGGCCTGAATACCTGCTCTGCCCATCTGTTTCCTTAATTCTGCCAAACAAATCAAAACAAATTCCTTAAGCATTAATAACTAGCCTAATATCATTACAAAACAACATTAAATCATAAGGAGAGAGCCCTCTCTGAGTTTAGATCGGCTAGGATATGTACTTCAAATATTGGATTGTAGTTACCTTGGATACTTTCCTTCTTTTAATAACTTCTAAGGAAAATTTGAGTGATAACATAGTGGCGACCATACTGGGGAAGAACAAACCCTCAGTTGAAGTAAACCTTTGAGAAACCTAAAGTTTAACTTTAAAGCATCTTAAAGGATTATTAGAAGTTATTTTGAAACATTCATAAAAGAATAGCATTTAAAGATTCGAAATATGGCTTCAGGGAGAACTCATTACACCAGGGCTAAGCCCGATCCAAATCCCCCACTATGTTTGGAAATCCCAACTTGATTATGAGAATCATCAGAAGACAAGAGAGTTCAGTCAACCCTAGACCTTTTTTAGATCACATTCATGCCCTGTTGAGTGGCTTTTCTTAGAAGACCTTCCTTTTGACAAATATTTTGAAACTTCTCTGTTTAAAAGTACATCTGATAGTGAACTGTTGGACTTAGTCCTAGATCCAGAATTCATCAGAGAACTTGAAATCCAACGAGCCAACTTGTCAATCGATCGACATCTACAAAACTTCCCTCAGTCATCCCTTACCACTGATAGAACCCCTGAACTTTCTAAATCAGCTTCACTTTCTGTTAGTTCATCATTATTCCATCACCTTTCTGAAGTCCAATCCACCCCTCCATTCATTCCTTCACTCCCTCTTCAGCTGATCACTACTCAACACCCTACCACTACCTCTAATTCTTCTTCCACAACCCAAGCACCCCTTGTTACCCCAATTTTGTTTCCCACTCCTACCCCACCTAGAATCATGGCCAACAGATAAGCTCCCCTTGTGATTCCTACTCCCCAAGGTGTAATTCCATAGGACTATCAAAGTAAAATTTTTACCTTTGATGGCACTTGAACACACGCAACACAATATCACACTAGGAAAATGACAGATTACTTTGAAATTTATGAGATTGACGTAGTAGATGCCCAGATGAGAATCTTTGTCCAAACTCTAGCTGGAGAAGTGAGAAAATGGTTTAGGTCTCTACCCCCTTAGAGCATAGATAGTTTAGAAGTCATTTACCAAAAAATCTTGAATAGGTGGGAGAAGAAAAAGAACCCCCTCTAAATTTTATCTAAATATGAAAACCTTAAAAGGGGACCAAATGAAATTGTTCAGGACTATTGCACCAGGTTTAATAATGTATATAACGCCATTCCACTCGACCTTAGACCTCCACCTGGCTTAGCCTTGATCAAATTTTTGGATGGATTTGATATAGATATGGCTTTTCAATTAAGAGAAAGAAATCCCCCCCACTCTGGAAGAAATGCAAAGTGTAGCAGTAAGCATTGAAGCTAACCTGCTTGCCAAAAGAGCCAGAGCTAGAAATGAGAGAAGAGTACCATTGAAAGAGGAAACTTCACCCTTTTACCAAAAAATGGATGCTTTGGCCAAATGAATGGAAAGGTTGATGGACAGAATTGAAAAAACTGAAAGAAAACCTCACTGGGATAACCAGCAAACTCCCCCAGCAAGAAATCCGAACTTTAGGAAAAACCAGAACCAGAATGTTGGAAAGAATATTCTTGACCAGAATATCAAACCACCTTTCCAAGAAAACTATGCACGGGCCTCACACTTAGAAGACCCTAAACAAGACACTTAGATTAATTTGATGGGTCTAGATGATGAGGAAAATGTTTTCCTAACTCAGGCTGACCAAAAATCACACATGCTCCAACAATTCCAAACCCGAACAGGAGAATCATTTGATTTCAAGCAGGGGTACGACTTTGCCATTTTTGAGGTACATAAACAGTACAATTTAAGAAGTAGAAGAAATATTGATGCCCCAGAACAAAACTAGAAAACAATTCTTAATCATTCTAAGAAAACCAAAACAGCTCCAGTGACAAAAACTCTTCAAATCCTTTCTAAATAAAATCAAAACCCCTCCAACCCCACCATTGAAGATGTTACTGATAATCAGCCCACTAGTGAACAACCTTCCACTTCACTTCCCCCCAAGGAGACAGTGGAAAACTCTCCAAATATTATATTAGATAACCCAATAAAGAATGCTCCAAATCTTGAAAAGGAAGAAAACGTTGCTGCCAAAGTTTCAAATGTTCCAATAGATAAAGCCCCTATGTCTTTCAATCTGGGGGCAAAGGTGGCCAAACTTAAAATCTCAGTTCCTTCAATAGAATTGGTTAAACATGATACTTACAGGTCTCAAATAAGCAAATCATTAAATTTCATTGAAAATGAAGATTCTGTAAACCTCTCCGATGACCAACCTGAGTTAATATTTGGCCCTAATGTAAATGGGAAACCAATGGAAGGAGGGATACCACCCTTCTATGTAAGCCTCAATATCCATGACAAAATATTACATAATGCCATGTTTGACTCTGGTGCTTCTCATAATCTCATGCCCAAGTCTGTTATGGAGAAACTTAACTTAGACATCACTAGGCCTTATAGGGATTTATTTTCCTTTGATTCAAGTCAAGTTAGGTGCTTAGGCTTATAAAGGATTTGTGTGTTTCTCTGGTTCAATACCCTGCCAAAACTATACTCATGGACATTGTTGTTGTTGATATACCTCCCAAGTATGGAATGCTATTGTCCATATCTTGGGGTGCCAAACTCCAGGGATCCCTTCAACTTGATATGTCTTATGCTACCATTTCAGTCTTTGGACATCCCAAGAAACTATATAGAGAAACTTTAATGAAGTATGTAGTGAATTGTCAGGAGAGACCTCAGAACTTTCCTATATATTCAGTACATTCTGAGATGGATTCTTTTATTATTTATAATGTTGAAAACAAACAGAAAGCTGATTCAAGTAACGTTATAACAGAACCAAAATAAATTGCAGTGCTAAAAGAAAATTCAAGTGTTCAAATTCATGAGATATCAGAAGACAAATAAAACCCAGAAGCCCTAGTTAAAAAGGAAACTACCACTCCAGATACAAATTATGAGCATGAAATTTTATGGCATCTGGAATTTGATGGTCCAGTAAACAAGCTAGGTGTAGAAGTAGGTGTATGGATTTATAACTTATAGAATGATCATGCGGAAGGTCATGCCTGTAGGTTAAATTTCAAATGCACAAACAATATGGAAAAATATGAAGCAATCTTGTTAGGTCTTAAACTGGTTGAAATTTTGGGAGCTATAAGGGTATCAATTATGGGATATTTTGAAACGATAGTTAAACAAATTAATGGTGTTTACCTGACTAGAGACCCTAGACTAGGATTTTATAGAGGTACAGTTGTAGAAATACTTAACACTTTTTTAGAAACCAAGCTTGCTGTTATCCCCAAAAAACATAACAGGCAAGCTCACAGTTTGGCTATGTTTGCTAGTACCTGTAAGTTCCCCTTTCAGCCCAACCATCGGTACACTGCTAAGGTTAGACACAGACCAACTATACCTGACAACTTAAATAACTGGAAAGTATTTGAAAATGATAAGCAGATTAACAATTTTTTGACATTAGATGAAGAATTTGCTAATATTAACATAGATACAGACATAGTTTCAGATTTTGATCATGCTAATGAAATAGAAATTAACAAATTAGAAGAAGATTCAATAGACAGACTTCATCCTACAAAATTCACAAAATCAGACATTAAGGAGTTAAAAGAAATGGAAATTGATGAAGTAATTGATGATGAAAGTGAAGTCATAAATCTCAAAGATCATTTCTTACCCAAGGGATTAACTCCTTTGGAGGACTTATTCGACTCAAATGATATTCCTAAAAAGCCTAAAATGGAACCTTTGAAATCAGACATTGAGGAATGTAATATAGGATCTGAAGAGAATCCCAAACTAATAAAATTGTCTAAATCATTACCTCCCAATGAAAAACTGAAATATATGGAACTTATGAAGCAATTCCAGGATGTTTTTGCCTGGAGTTATGAGGACTTAAAATCCTATGATACCAGCATAATACAACACACTCTCCCTTTAAAATAAGATCATAAGCCCTTTAGACAGAAGCTTAGAAGAATTAACCATGTTCTACTACCTTCTATCGAAAAAGAAACCAAACGAATATATGAAGCTAAGATTATTTCACCCATTAGGTTTTCAGATTGGGTATCTAATCTTGTCCCTACAAGAAAGAAAACTGGAGAAATAAGACTATGTGTTGACCTTAAGAATTTAAACAAAGTTTCACTCAAAGATAACTATCCCCTACCTAAAATGGATTACATATTATAGAGGGAAGTAGGTTCCACCCGGATCTCATTGTTATATGGGTTCTCTGGTTACAACCAAATCCTCGTCCATCCAGATGATCAAGAAAAAATTGCATTCACCACCCCATGGGGCACCTTCATGTATGTCAAAATTCCTTTTGGATTGAAAAACACAGGGGCCACCTTTCAAAGGGAAATGGATATTGCCTTTGCTAAAGAAATCCATTATTTCTTGGTTATATACCTTGATGATATCACAGTGTTTTCTAGATCGAATCAACAACACTTAGATCATCTTAGGTAGGTCTTTATTAAATGCAAGAAATATGGCATCTCTCTGAATCCAAAAAAGTCTTTATTTGGTTTGGAAGAAGGCAAATTATTAGGCCACATTATCTCCAAAGATGGAATCTAGATTGACCCAACCAGGATTGAAGCTATTTTGCAAATACCTCACCCCAAAAACATCAAAGAGCTTCAGGAATTTTTAGGAAAAATTAACTTTTTAAGAAGATTCATCTCTAACCCAGCTGAACTAATTAGACTGTTAAATAACATGTTGAAAAAAGATTTGGCTATTAAACGGATAGTAGAAGCTAAAAAATCATTTGAAGATATAAAATTAGCCTTGACTCAAACCCCAGTCCTCATAAGTCCAATGTTTGACAAAGAATTTATCATTTTTTCTTTTGCATCTGAACATAGTATTGTTGCAGTTTTACTACAGAAGAACAATCAGGGATTTGAACAAGAAATGGCCTTCTTTAGTAAAGCTCTAAGAGATGCACACTTAAAGTATAACATAATGGAAAAACAAGATTTTGCTTTGGTAAAAGCTATCAAAGATTTGAGAGTCTATATCTTGTACTCTCACATAGTAGCTTATGTTCTCAATGCTGTAGTCAAAGACATTCTAACACAGAATGGAGTTGATGGAAAAAGGGGAAAGTGGATAGCTACCATATTAGAGTATGACATAGAGATTAAACCTATAAAACTAATCAAAGGCTAGGGGTTCGCCAAACTTATAGCTTAAACAAATTACCAAGCCCTGGGTATAAATTTTATTGTAGAACTGGATAACGAAGAGGAGATGGTGACTCCACAGATCAGCCAATCCTTTTTAGATTCCCCCTGGTATGCTGATATAATATACGTTCTACAAAATTTGCAAGCTCCTCCAGGGTTGTCCAGAACTAAATGTAGGTTTTTGAAAATGAAATCATTGAGATTCTGCATAATTGATAATACTTTATTGTGGAAAAATCATGAAAGCATTTTTTTAAATTGTTTATTAAAGGAACAATCTGACAAAATACTCCAAGAATTTCATGTAGGTGATTGTGGAGGACACCTCTACAGGAAGACAACATCTGACAAAATCCTAAGAGCTATATTTTACTGGCCAACCTTGTTTTCTGATGTAAAAAAGTGTGTAACCTCCTGCCACAAATGTCAGATCTTTGAAGGAAAAAGAAAACTATTGCCTTAACCTTTAAAACCCATTTCTATTGAAAAACATTTTCAAAAATGGGGTCTAGACTTCATCGGTGAAATTCACCCCCCCTCTTCTGCTCAACATAGATGGATATTGACTGCCACAGATTACTTTACAAAGTGGATAGAAGTTATTCCCTCTAGACAAGCCACTGATACTATCATCATAGGTTTTCTAGAGGCCAATATTCTTTCCAGATTTGGTTGCCCCAACAAAATTATCACAGACAATGCTACAGACTTTAAATCAAGAAGGATGATTGCTTTTTTCCATAAATAACATATAACCCTTGGTCACTCTACAGCCTACTATCCCCAAGGAAATGGACTTGCAAAATCCTCCAACAAAAGCGTAATGAATATTATTAAAAAATTGTTGGGAGACAATAAGAAACCTGGAACAAGAAATTAATAAATGCTTTGTGGGCAGACAGGCTGACCACTAAGAAATCTATTGGAACCAGTCCTTATCAATTAGTCTATGGAATGGAGGTTGTTTTTCCTTCATCATTGGGAATTCTAGTAATGAAACTACTCCAAGAATCCCAAGTTGAGCCAAATGATATTCAGAGGAGAATCAATCGGACCATTCATTTGCAGCAAACCAGGGAGGAAGTATACATCAGAGCCCAAGTACTGCAGGAAAAACTCAAGAAAGTTTTTAATGCAAGAACCAAGGCAGAAGACTTCTATCTTGGTGACAAAGTTTTGAAGTGGGACTCCAGAAGAGAAGATAAAGGGAAACATGGGAAGTTTGACTTCCTATGGAAAGGTCCATACATTATATATGCCTTCAAAGGGAATAATGCCTATTTTCTCAAAGAATTAAAGGGTGTAGAGGTAGAAGGAGGACCAATCAATGGTTGAATGTTGAAGCACTATATTGATCCAAGTTACTAATTTTACCAGTTTCAGTTGTACGTACTATATCCTTTTTAAAGTTTAGTGTTGATTGGATGGTAAAGTTTTGGAGTTGAAGTCCAAAGAGAAGGCCCTAAGCTTCAAAAGTGTCACTGTCATAAATATCCATAAAGCAGTAAGGTAAAAGGAAAATTGCAAAACAAAATCACAGTCTTTCAGAAGGCCATTGATCTGTTGTTCTTGACTTTCCACCAGGGAAAGCCATCCCCAAGTGAAGCCATTGTTATGTTCCTATAACAATAGGTGTCATAATTTATGATTGTCTTAATTTATCTCTGTAATATGTACATACCTTTTCTTTCTGCAAATGTTTTCCATATTTGTAAAAAAACAAAAAAATTAAAAAAAAAAGTAAGAGGGTATGTCCCAAAAGATAAATCAAAGGACAAAAAGAATGAAAAGGTCAAAAAAGACGAAAAATGAACCCAAAAGGAAAAGCAAAAGACTATGAAAGTGTGCAAGTCCAAATGCCACTACTATTTTATTTTTTTTATAATAGTCATTGTGTGCAACTTGTTACTTATGCCACAATCCATGGTAACCAAAAAGTTTAATCTTGGTTATTCCATGTTTTGAATTTCATGCTTAGAGATAGAGAATAAAATCTGACCAAACTGTTTAATCTTAGCAGATAAGTAGATAGGTAGAGTGAATAAAAGGAGCTCAACAGTTTAATCTGAGCCCTTGGATGTAATAAGGATAGACTTAGATAGATTTCCATTGTAAAATAAAAGAAAAGTTTGATAAGAGTTTTCCAGCTTAAGTGCACCCTAATAAAGAGTAGAAAAAATGGTAGGATGTGTAGGTGGGTAAGTAGATGAATGGTTGCAGAATTGTCTATGATGAATGATTAGATAAAATTCATGTCAATTACTTTCATCATCATATTTCTTTAAAAGTATGGATAACAATGAGGCATTTACAAAGTCAAGTGATTAATTCCCTCATTCATTTTACCCCTAATTTCACTAATTTCCCACAAATAATAATCAAAGTACCTAAAACCTTAAAGTTAAAGGGGCTCAAAGCATTTCTCTGACTTCTGGAGGGACCGGACCCTCGCCCCAATAACTTATAAGGTTTAAGTGCTAAATCCCCTTATCAACATTCACCCCCTCCATCATTCATTCATTTTCCCTAAAAACCCCCTTTTCCTAAGGTAAAATCACTATTTGCCTGGGAAAAGTAATTACCCCCATATAAAAACCCACAAATGCACCTAAGCCTAAGTTATGATGTTCAGATGCGAAAATGTCAATATATTTCAAAAAGCATTTTACTAAGCGCGTTTTCATTCCATTTTCATATTAACGTCTAACATTATTTATTTAACTCCTGAAAATCCACCCCTTTTCCCGTACCTATTATTAAAATTCCATATGTTAATATCCCGCCCCGATGGTTTGAAAAATAAACCATAATAATAAAGTAATTAGATCAATTAATTAATCAATTTACGATTAATTAAGAACCATAACCCTCTGCCTCATCAAAATGGATTAATTAATCAAACAATGATTAATTAATAGCCTTCCTCCAATTGCATCGCCCCTGACGTCATTAATCTCCCTAATCTACAATTATTATCCTGTCGGACCACTCCATTAATTCCCAATCAAATCCCTACCCCGAACACCGTATGATCTGATCCCTTTAGTTCTAACGATCGACACTCATATCAGGCGGTCTCCGATACCAACCTTTACCCACCCGATGTGAGTGGTTTTACTGTTCACCCCACCGCTACATATCACCCGATGAATCGCATCGGGTGGACCTCTCCCAATACCGCCAAGCACCCAAATGTGGTGTAATAAACTCCACTTACCACCCTTGCTAAACGATAAAACATCATCTCCATTAGTTGGAGCCAACTGTCACTTTCCATTATGCCCACCAAAAGCATTAACTTTGCAAATAAAACCAAAAATACTCATTATTTTTTCTTTTACCGAGAAAAGAACCTTCTGTTATCCATGCACATGCAAAGTATGTTCAAACTATCACTCTGCTTCCAACCGTCAACCTCCAGAAGCCGCTGAACTCTAGATTACCACTGCAGACCCGTGCACTCCATGCAAACAGTGCACCAGTGCAATTTATCCCTTCATACAACCAAGACCAAGTATTTACCTTGTTTTCAGCTGAGAAACCCTATTTTCCATACTGAACATGAACTAAATTGCTGTAAAAATTAAGTAATTTAATGAAATTGAGCTGTTTTACAGCCTTGAGACTCCCTGAGACGACCCAGTTTTCCATAGTTCCCTGAAATTCTCTGCTCTCATCCTTGAATCTACAAGAACCAAGGATGGATGACCCAATCGCCTTAAATGTCATGTTGATTACCACACCCCGCAGAGATTTAGACCATCTTCCCCTGGCTGACAAAGATTTTTAGATAAAGGACCTCACCTTCGAGGAAACCCCTTTGAAATTGCATTGCAAATATCAAGATAATTACTTGAACAATGCAAATAAGATAGACCTCTGGGAATCAAACCTTCCCAAGTATCAATTCCCCAGTGTTCATGTCTTCCCAGAAATTATTCACTACTGTCATGCAAACTATTACCCTATCATGAGAGCTGTAATATCCCTAGACCAGAAATTCCTAATCACTATCATAACTGAGTCCATAAATGAGATGTTACAGTTGCAACCTGGTTAAGACCTCACCCCACTTACCATTGCTGATTTGCTTGAAAGATCCTCTAAGCTATCTAGTTCCAGAAGTACCCAAATCCATTAGACTTTCATTAAAGAAAGACACATGCCAAAAGACCCCCCTCCTTACATGTCAGTCATCTTTTTTGATCTGGGGAAAGATATCACCACAATTATAGCATGCATTTTAGGTTTTACCACTATTGAGTATGTATATGAGATCAATTTTGCCTCCATGTCTATTTTTACCCCTGGTCAACCTCCGGCAGTCAAGTTTGATTATGCCAAGTTCATTGCAGATAAAATGCATGATCAGTTTATGAGATTAGAGAATGAAAGAGTGTTCAAATATTCATCAGTCCTGTATCATTTGTTTCTTTACTACCAAAATGATAGGTTTCCCTTCACTGTAAAAAAACTTGATACTAGAGGGAATCCTAGATCTGTCATCTTCTGGACCTCTCTATTCCACAGGTCTAGTTTTTCTCACTATCCATACTCAGACTTTATTGACTTGTTTGTACATCCAGTAACTACAATTTTATTAGGAAATCCTCCTCCCAAAATCAGTGCATACATTGACAGGATTCTCCAGCTATCCAAACAATACAAAGTAGGGGATAAGTACTTGTACCAAAACCATACTGAAATCAGAATTTATGGGTGTGAGCTGCCCCCTTACAAATTACCTAGATATCTCCCCATGCGATTATTTTCTCTGTAGTATTATAGGCAAATGATCAATTCTGATGAGATTCACTTCATAAAAACCAAGAAGAAGGCTCAGCTGAGAGTAAAAGATCATTTAGGCCCATTTATTTGCAATAATAGAGAAGCAGGAAAGGAGGCAAACGAAATCCTCCAAAGATTGAGATTAAAAAGAATTTCATCTGGACCTATGACCCCCACAGATTCATTTGTAACAAAAGGCAAAAAAATAAGCTATCACCTTACATCCACCATAGGATCCCAGAAATTGAACAATATGCCAATCAATCTGAATGGGTGGAAGGCACTCTAATAGATCAAGATAGCACACAAGTTGAAGTTGACAATGTATGGGTGGATTTAGAAAGAAGGCTTGATGAAGATTCGTTTGTACAGGTGCCAGGAGAGACTTCATCACAAAGGTAGTCACAGGAACCCAGTACACAGCGATCAGAGCAACAAGGGACATCAGAACAAGCAGAGCCATCAAAACAACAAGAGCTTTCATAACAACAAGAAGAATCCGAGCAGCCTGAAATCTTAGAGGAGCTTACTCAACTTGAACAAATCATGAGCGACCCTCCTGTTTTGTAGACTCCTCTCAATGAGGAAAGAATATTAAAAGAGATAGAGAAGAGGCCACTCCTTCCAGCAAACCTATTGATCAAACATTTGCTAAAATGCAAAGGTTAAACCCCTATGCAGAACAAGAATACACTGAGGAAACCACAGGCAACACAGTGGCAAAAAGGACAGATAGTATGCAGACTATCCCAATAGTTGGGACACCATCTACTTCACATATACAAGCATTTGAAAGACAACAAAGCACAGAGGTGTCTTCTTTCAGGGCCCCCTCTGAACAGATCCAGGACATTAAAGGAAAATATAAAGAGATTAAAGCAAGGAATGAGAAACTGAAAGCTCAAACCTATGCTCACTACCTCATATTGGCTCCAACTAACCAAACCAAGTTGATATTAGCCTTTGACATAAAGGAAGTAAAAATGCAGATGAGCTTCCTCAAACCAACTATGCAACTACCAGGATCCATGGCTGATTATTTAAAGACCGATTTTGAAATTTTGGCAAAGGATATCCATCCTATTGACCAAATAGAACTGCACAAGCAAACTGGCGAGACGGTATATTCCATATTGATTAATAAGGCCATCACAGCACATCAATTGCAGAACTCATTGAACAATACCACTGCACAGCTGCAACTGGAAAAGGCCTCCTCTCAGGCTAAAGACACCAGAATAAAAACTCTAGAAGACTTGGTGAGAGAGTTGGGACATGATCCCAAGGATTTCAAAGTAGCAGAGAAATTGATTAAAAAGAAAAATGATGATATAGTTGCACTAAAGAAGCAGCTCAAGATCCCTCCTCTCCATCATCCTCAAACTGCAGAAGTTATAGAGTGGCAAAAAGAGGATGAACTTATGGACCTAGTCCTTAAGTTAAATGATTAGTTAAAAGAAACTAAGAAGGAATTAGAGAATGCTATATAGTCTAAGCAGAGTGAGTTGGCCACCGCTCCTCAGACTGTCATACCTACAATTTTTACAGCAGTACCCTCCAGTCTGGCAACTTCCTTGGCACCAACACTTCCACCAATGACAGCATTGCAGTAGCAGGGAATACTTCAACCACAGGTACATCAACCAGTGCAGGGACATCAGCAAAAACAACAGATGAGTTGATTAAAGTCGTGGAACAAATGAGTATCCAGGCTACAGAACTGAAAAAGCTCAAAGAACAAATGACAAGTTTGGAAACAAACTATGAGCTTGCACAAATTTAGAATAAAAGAAAGAACCGAAGGATGGAGGAAAGAATCAGAGTCCTAGAGAAGGACTTGACCTTAGAAAATCCATTGGGAGATATGAAGGATATTTTGTGGGCCAACATCATTGATTCCATCACTGATGTTTGGCCTTCAATTCAGATTATTTTTTAACAAATTGAGTTAACTAAAGTAGCTATGGAAGCTATATAGAAAACTAAAGAAGAACTGGGAGATAGACCTGAAGAGGCCAACCAGTTAATTGATTTTTTGAACAGCAAGAACAGGCACCAGCTAGAGGAGTTAGAGATTGAGGATAACATGGTTACGATTATTGAGATAAAGAAAGTTCTTACTAAAAGGAACTTAATGCTTAATCTAGAGAAAAGGTGTCAAAGTATTAAGGCAGACATAGATAGCTTCATGTTGAAATATGGCATTTTGAGAGAAAAAGGCCTTCCTAGCCCACTGGTTATACATGATAAGTTAATGACACAGGAAGATTATATTGAGAGATTAAATAAACAAGCCAGGAGTCAAGCAGGTTCTTCAGGAGTGAAAGCATTACCTACAGGAAAGGTGCTTTATGATGGCCTGGAGAATCTATTTTACATAGAACATGAAGTAAAAAATTTATTCACCAGCAACCCAATTTTGCTAAGTACACAAAAGTTGATGAAGTTTACAAGAAGATGATCAGGATGAAATTACCAGATAACGAATGGTGGACCAGTTTAACTGATATACTATAAAGTTACTATAGTAAATCTCTGAAGTAAAAAATGTTGACTATGGTAAATTCTGGTAATACAGGATGAAAGGATGAAACAGAACAGGTAAAGAGTATCAATAGGTGAAGATAAGATTGAATTCCAGCACATAACTACCAAGGCAACTGCAAGAGCCAAATATAAGTTCCAGTATCAAGCACATTCACAAATAAAGGGACAGCAAACAATCTGTTTTCCATCTGTCTCTATCTTTGTGTGGAAGATAACTTTTGTTTCCTAGGATAAATCGCATATAGATATGAGATGTTTTGTATTGATTTTTGTATAAATACTTCAAAAATTGAAGTAACTAGGGTGGATTAAAAAGCATTTATGTAGAATTTTTGTTTTGAGCTAAAGGAGCTATTGTAATCAAGGCTTGACTGATTTACTGGATTAAATAAAGTTGAGGACATTTCACTCGATTCATGTGCACTGTGGGAAACAAATAAGTATCATTTCTCTGAGTTTGATTATTGTTTTCCTTTATGTTATGAAATATCATATGTGTTTCTTAGCAAACAAGAAATAATATCATCAGAATTAGCTTAAGTGCTCTCTATTTTAATTGTTTGCTTATTTAATGTTTTCTACTAAATTGCTTAAGTCTGGGAATTCTTAGTTGCTTCCTTACTTCTGTAATTCATTCCCTCTATTGGCCCTTAGTACAGGATTCTTAATTGCTCTTGCTATTTTCCAAACCTCTCTTCTTCATCTTAATCCCTGTTAAGGATTCTTCATTGCCCTTGACCCTGGTTAAGATTTTCATCCATTTAGACCTTCAAATTTTTCCTTGTTGTGTTAGCTGCCTTGTGAACTCTTACCTCGGTGATTAATCAAATCTTGTTAAACCTTTCCTACTTGACTCCATAGCCCAATGACCTGAATACTTGCTCTGCCCATCTGTTTCCTTAATTCCACCAAACAAATCAAAACAAATTCCCTAAGCATTAATAACTAGCCTAATATCATATCAAAACAATGTTAAATCATGTAGAGAGAGCCCTCTTTGAGTGTAGATCAGCTAGGATCTATACTTAAAAGATTGTTTTGTAGTTACCTTGGATACTTTCCTTCTTTTAATAACTTCTAAGGAAAATCTGAGTGATAACAAGCCGAAAACCATCGCGTCCAAAAACATGTGTAAAAATCATGCACAAAACCATAGGTGGGTCCACCCAACCTAACATAGATTCCAAAACCAAAATTTTCTAAGGCACTGCCCCAAGCCCCACAAAGTGGGGTTACTTGCACCCCTCAAAACCCTTGTGACCCCCCCGCTATGCAATCGACACAATGAAGGGGGGGCTCTGCCCCTCCTCTAACCCCTCGGTTAACTATGTAGGCTAGTCATGGAAAGAATATAACACAACCCAAAAAATAGAAAGGAAGTCAAGAATCTCCTCTAGATTTGAGAGGGAGTAAGGAAGTCGGGAATCTCCTCTAGATTTGAGAGGGAGCAATGAAGTCTCCGTGAATAGGAGCTGTTATCACCCCAAGAAACTCTCCTAGGTTCTATCTCGCAGATGCTTGGGAACATTACAAAACTCAACAAAAAGTTGGAAATGGATGAATGGAAGGAATGATGCTTGTCCAAGCCAGATAACCACTTCTACTATGCTTAACTCCAGACATGGGTGAACACCCCTAGACTACAAGGCTTTAAACCACCAATCACTCACAGTTTAAGGAATAGGTGAAGATGGAGAATACTGACCACACCAGCAGATGCACAAGACCATGTGATGGCCAGCTGCAACTAGTAAAAAGGTCTACAAATCTATTTCCTAATGCACAGATAGGATGACAGCTCTTTGGAACTAAAATAACAGAAGCCTGCATAACACATTCAATGATACATACTAGATTCTAACACATAGGTGGGATGATAGCCCCTCAAATGCTAAATATCAAGAGCACATGAACAAATGCATAACAGGCACAACCTAGAACAGAGTAGAAATGGAAAGTGAGCAATTAACAGCAAAAGAAGCTTGTATTAGCTGAAAATGAAGACCAGATGCTACAAGTATCAAAGTAGTTACAATCTCCAAAAGTTGAACCTTACATCAAAACAACAACCATCAACCCCGATTACATCTGTGTTCTGGGTATATATAGAGTTTCATTACAAAGATATTTTGCTGCTCCATGCATGGAGGGGTCATAATTGGCCACCAACCGCTTTAATTATCTGGTAGAGTCTCTGTTGCAATCTGTTTGTTTCACTAAACGAATTTGATCTCTTATGATACTCTGTTGTCCTTCTTGAACGGGTGGAGCATTGCATGAAAGAAGTTGATAAATGCTCTGATCTGCTCGAGGCATGTCCTTTTTCTTCTCGGCCATTCTTCATGTTAACTGCGATTGTTGAGGATCTATTACGCCGAGTGCTGGATACTGGCCACCTTCTTTCCTTCGGATGCACGGTACAAGTCGAGGACACGAAGACTACATGGCGGATGAATGAGCACGACGGGAACAGATATTAGTTGTTGGATCGCACAGATGGACATCGGATATGACTCAGCAGGAGATATCGAGAGAAAAAGGAGCAAACAATCGTGAACCGTTGGATCCTGGGCGGGCAGATTGGATAGCGGAGGAGTGATCGCAATATCGCATCGCAATATCACATCGCAGAAGTCACGGGTCGTAACCTTAAACACACATGCGATTTTCGATTTGCGATTGCGATCAAATCGCATCGCAATATCGCATCGCAGAAGACAAGGGGTTTGGGCCTTTACACACATGCGATTTGCAATTATGATTGAGAAATGAAAGCGCCAAGTTATATGGTCGGGTCTTATGGAGGGTTTTAACTTCGCGCTTAGGACCTGGGCTAAAAAAGGGGCTTTGTTAGATTTCGAAGGGTTTATTCGGTTTTTTGGAAGAAAACAGAGATAGTGGGGCTATGGGAGTATTAGTGGAAATGAAGGAGAAGAAGGAAATGGACTGCTGTGAACTCCCTTTTTGCATAAACACATGGCCAAGTCAGTATTTTGCCCTCCAAATGCTGAAGTACGTAACAGAGCTAACACTGGCTCCTTCTAGGGATGAGATCCTCCCTGTGAGGTCTCAAGAATTGCATACCAATGCCTTCATACAGAACAAGCATAAAAAACATTGCCTAGTATTCCATTGGGCATGGAGTCTAATTAAGTCTATGCTAAACCTGTAAAAGAACATGCTTACAATCATTAAGGCTCAAAAACATTAAACAACATAAATCTTCAAAAACTGGCCATCTACTGGGCCATCAAAACTGTTTCTCCCCCTCTCGGTCGGCCTATCAGCCGGTTCATCAAAGAGCTGAAGAATTGGATTTATTTGATCATCTACCTAAAAAATTTTAGGGCATTTGACCTTATCCAGTATAGATGATCTATACTTCATACCCTCTCTGTATTCTTTCCTCCTTGGATGCTCTTCATGAGAGCTTTTGCACACCTGCTGAATAACAATGATTGTTGTGTACTTGTCTGTGTCATTTGTGGCCTACACATTTAATATAAAAGGTGAATCTATGTGTTCTTGTGTGGAGGACACAAAGACATCATCTACTCCTGTGTCTTTCTTAGAACAATCCTCATCCAAGGAGGAGTCCCAAAACAGTGCACCTTCTTCCTCTGTCATCTGACAAACTACCCTTTCAAGCTGTGTGGAGGCCACCTCGGCAGGCATCAGAACATCAAGACTGAGATTATCAATATTAGGCTTGGGCATTGAATCATGGCCTGCGTTAGTGTCTAGGAGGCAACTATGAGGGATTTTCTCCTGAACAGACGGAGAAGCATAAGATGATGGGCAATTTACTTCACCCTTTTTTATCATTGGGCTGGGGATAACAGCAGGCTGGTGAATTTGCAGATCTGCATAGTCATGGGAAGATGGGCTGGCTTCAAGCTCACGGTCTTCGAGGATAGTGGGACCTGCTGCTGGTTGCTTTTGCTGATAGGCTTGTTGTTCTGCAGGTACAACAAACTCACGAGCAGTGCCTTTGGATAATGCTTCTTCATAGGAAGCTCTGGTTAAGAAAGGGGCACTGCCCTTATCTTCCAAACCATGGACCTCCTCCTCTTCTTCAGACTATTCTTCCTCCATGACTATACTCTGAAGGAGGGTCTTCACCCTTTGATCTTCATTTGTATCTTTTCTTTTCTACAAAATGTGTAGTTGCTCCTTTGCTCCTCTGTATGGATTTTGATTTGGTAGAGCAATGGTACTAGAAGCTCCTACTTCCCTAGAATGTTGGTCAGCTTCTAATCTAGAAACTGCAGAGGCTAAAGACTCTATCATCCTAGCCAATTTATCATTCTTAGGATCTAAGGATGATGAGGACTCACCCCCCTGTCTTCTCCTTTCATCATTACCTTCGAGCCTCTCTGTAGCTATGATGTTTGATTCTACTTCAAAGGCTGCATCTTGCATATCAGCCAAAGAAGCACATCTTCTTTCTCTAATCAGCAGGCAGAACTGAGAATCGAAGGCAGTGGCATAAGTGATCATGGCAGAAGTAGGGGTGGATTTCACTTCATATGGTATTCTGTTGTACAAATAATTGAATCTCTTGTTGAAATCAGATAGCAGCTCACCATTCTCCCTCTGTAAGTTCGCAAACTCAGTATAATAAAAGAGCAGATCTTTATTATCCCCCCAATGCTTTAAAAACACATCATCTAAGGCCTCAATGTCTGCAATAGACCTAGGGGGTAATTCTCTAAACCATTTTCTAGCCTCCCCATCTAGGCTTTGGACAAAAACCCTCATCCACACATCCTCTTCATTGATATCCAAGTTATCAGCATAGCTATAAAAGGACTCTAGATTCTCTTCAGCTATTACTCCTTCTGTATCAGTAAACTTAGGCATATATTCTTGATAATCTCCTACAGGCATGGCATTTAAAGGAACGGGCATGACCAAGGGTCCATATCTAGTAGCAACTATTCTTTCTATATTCGTAGGAGCTTGCTGGCCTGCCATGACTGAGGTAGGTGAAAGGATACTGGTAGACTGAGTGGTATGGATCAATGAAAAGGATGACAGAGACAGAGGAATATGATGGACAGCATGGGTGCTTTCTTTGGACTAAGATCCGAAAGGGAAATGAATGAATAAGGAGCCGAATGAATCTCTAAAGGTGATTTTTCACTAGCAGAGATACATAATATTTCTAAGGCTTACCTGATCCTGGTGCTCCTTTCTACGATGTTTTCTTCTACTTAACAGTCTTCTCAGGGTCAGGCACTGGTCGGCTGGTGATTTCTAAGGATTTCTCCAAGCATGCCTTACAAACTGCGCTAGAACTGCAATGTGGAGTCGCCAAAGGTTGGTCTTCCTCCAGTGGAGTCGCCAGATAGATGATTACAACCAGAAATGTGCCCAGACCTTGTCTATCATCAAAATCTGGAACTGTGTCATTTTCCAAGGGAAGTTGAGCTTCAATCTCCTCTCCCCGGCAACGACGCCAATTTATGTTATCACCCCAAGAAACTCTCCTAGGTTGTATCTCAGAGATGCTCAGGAACATTAAAAAACTCAACAAAAAGTTGGAAATGGATGAATGGAAGGAATGATGCTTGTCCAAGCCAGATAACCACTTCTACTATGCTTAACTCCAGACATGGGTGAACACCCCTAGACTACAAGGCTTTAGACCACCAATCACTCACAGTTTAAGGAATAGGTGAAGATGGAGAACACTGACCACACCAGCAGATGCACAAGACCATGTGATGGCCGGCTGCAACCAGTAAGAAGGTCTGCAAATCTATTTCCTAATGCACAGATAGGATGACAGCTCTCTAGCACTAAAATAACGGAAGCCTGCATAACACATTCAATGATACATACTAGATTCTAACACAGAGGTGGGATGACAACCCCTCAAATGCTAAATATCAAGAGCACATGAACAAATGCATAACAAGCACAGCCTAGAACAGAGTAGAAATGGAAAGTGAACAATTAAGAGCAAAAGAAGCTTGTATTAGCTGAAAATGAAGACCAGATGCTGCAAGTATCAAAGCAGTTACAATCTCCAGAAGTTGAACCTTACATCAAAACAACAACCATCAACCCCAATTACATCTATGTTCTGGGTAAATATAGAGTTTCATTACAAAGATATTTTGCTACTCCATGCGTGGAGGGGTCATAATTGGCCACCAACCGCTTTAATTATCCGGTAGAGTCTTTGATGCAATCTATTTGTTTCACTAAACGAATCTAATCTCTTCTGATACTCTGTTGTCCTTCTTGAACAGGTGAAGCGTTGCATGAAAGAAGCTGATAAATGCTCTGATCTGCTCGAGGCATGTCCTTTTTCTTCTCAGCCATTCTTCATGTTAACTGCAGTTGTTGAGGATCTATTACGCCGAGTGCTGGATATTGGCCACCTTCTTTCCTTCGGATGCATAGTACAGGTTGAGGACACGAAGACTACATGGCAGAAGAATGAGCACGACGGGAACAAATATCAGCCGTTGGATCGCGCAAATAGACAGCGGATATGACTCGGCGGGAGATATCAGGAGAAATGGGAGCAAACAATCGTGAATCGTTGGATCCTGGGCGGGAAGATCGGACGGCGGAGGAGTGATCGCAATATCACGTCGCAATATGGCATCGCAGAAGTCATGGGGCGTAACCTTAAACACACATGCAATTTGCGATTTGCGATTGCGATCAAATCGCATCGCAATATCGCATCGTGGAAGACAAGGGGTTTGGGCCTTTACACACATGCGATTTGCGATTTGCGATTGCGATTGGCAAATGAAAGCGCCAAGTTATGTGGTCGAGTCTTATGGAGGGTTTGAACTTCGCGCTTAGGGTTGGGGCTAAAAAAGGGGCTTTGTCATATTTCAGAGGGTTTATTTGGTTTTTTGGAAGAAAACAGAGATAGCGGGGCAATGGGAGTATTAGTGGAAATGAAGGAGAAGAAGGAAGTGGACTGCTGCGAACTCCCTTTTTGCATAAACACATGGCCAAGCCAGTATTTGGCCCTCCAAATGTTGAAGTACGTAGCAAAGCTAACAGGAGCAAGGATCTATTCTCTTATTACAAAGAGAATAGGGATGTCCTCTATGGTTGAGAGGGAGTGATGCTGGACATCACATGTGTATTCTCTGCTTCATGTGTAGGGCACTTGACCAGTATTAACAGTCGTAAGTCTAAGTGAAGGCCTAGGAGAGAGAATGGTAGAGGATTGGATAAGAATCTGTGGTTTCCTTGAGGATGAAAAAGCCAAGAAAAGAAAGTACCGACACTCTTTGAGGATGGGATAGGAATCCAAGAGAAGAGTGGTTGAAGAGGACCAATATTATTTGAGGACTCAAGAATGGAGTTCCAAAACAATAATAGTGCTAAAATGACATACCTTGTGAACATTTGGATGTGGTATGTGCCTAGTAGAGGTAGTATGGTATCACATGTAAAGCCTCCCAACATAATGTGTTTTAATAATTAAGATTTTGTCTAGTTAGGCCTCAGAGATAGTGTTGGTCAAAATGATGATGCTTACAGTATGGCTTATCAACTTGACTCTTCTTATGAGAACTCTTCAATTTGACAATGTTGTTGTACGAGTTGTACAGTGATGAATACTTCCCTAGTTAAGAGGGAGCATTGAAAATGTAACTAGTTTCGGCCTTCATAATTGTTGTACTCAATTCAATTTGTATCATATGTAACAAACAAGAGAAGAAAATAAAAAGTTGTTATTATTAAAGCATGGGTTTCATTCTCTTTATTGATAGTCTTCTAGGTAAAAACATGTTCTTCATGCTTCTAGGGTTCTTAGGTCTTAGGATTTATTGTCATGAGTCAAAGGATTCAACATCATGTTTATAGGACCCTTCCGGTTTTGAGTCTAAAAAGTCCTAGAAACTCCAGAAACACAAGTCGGCCTTAAAAATTAGAAGTTGGCATAAAGGAAGGAATTTGACCCCTTGAGAAGGTTATATAAAGTATTTCAGCCTCATTTAGCAGACACTCACTCTCAAGTTCAATCTCTAGGACTAGTTCGCGATTAGAGGAATTCAGGTGCGATTACAGGAATTCAAGTGTGATTACAGGATTTCATGTTTACAGGAATTTGGGTGTGATTACAGGAACTTGAGATTCCAATAATTCGGGTGTGATTGTAGGAATTCATGATTACATGAATTCACGTATGATTGCAGGAATTCACAATTATAGGAATTTGCAAATAATTACAAGATATTGAAGTTGCAGGTTGAAGCTAGTTGATGCAAAAACAAGGAAAGACTTGTTGGAGGGCCGACTTGGTACTTGGAGAAGGACTTAGTCTATGGTTTGGATCTTTGTGTCTTAATTGAAGCAGATTCTATAAGAAGAGAAGAGTATTTTGGGTTTTCCCCTTAGAGGGATTTTTCCCTGACTTGGAGCCTAATTTATGTGTCCATTGTCTTTATTTTTCTCTTGATATTTGTTTGATGAAGGATATCTAATAAACAAACATGAGAAGAATAAAAATTCTCACAAGAAAGTATTAAGTTTAAGGAAAATTGAATTAATAAGCAGCTACTTTGCATTTTCCAACATGGTATCAGAGCTAAGGTGAACATGGAAGGCAGTTGGAAGGACACTAGAAGAAATTACTTGTCAAGGGGAAGGAAAAAGGAAAGTCTAAAGAAGAAGACTTCAAGAAGGATTATCTCTTGAAGGGATCGAGTTGAAGACTCATTGTTAGACCTATTTAAAGGAAGCATCAAAGGATCTTGGAAGTTGTTGTTGAAGGAATCCTAGGGGACATCTTTCAAGGACATTATTGAATACTCTCCAAATATCTTGAAAACATCAAGAATGTTGGAGACATCTTCCAGGAGAATCTTGGTTAACAAGTATCACATTATTACATCACGTCTGAATCTATGTCATATGGGTTCTTTCTGCAAGGAGAGAAATTAGCTCGCTGGTGCATCAAATTTCTAGTATGGAAGAAAATGATTGACCTTATACTCATAGAACAAGAAGTAATGGAGTATGTTACTGGGAAAATTACTGAACCTAACAAACAAAAGACACAAGAACTAGTAAAGTACAAGAAAGGGGAAGTAAGGGTTCAAAGAATCATATTCGAATCCATTAAAGATTCTCTTGTTCCATTTGTTGCAAACTTGAAAACTTCTAAGTCTATGTATAACAAGCTAGTGAATATGTTCTCTCTAAGTACATTAGGACAAAATATGTCTTTGTGTAATAAGTTATATAGAATGAAGGCATCAAAATATGACGATATGGCATCCATTCTTATGAAAGTCTCTCAGCTCAAAGACCATCTGCAAGGACTTGGGGAATCAATTTATGATGCATAAGTGACCATCTCTATACTAAATGCATTGCCTCCAGAATGGAGAAACTTTGCAACAAGTATCTACTCCAAGAAATATTCAACTCCCATTGATGAGTTGTGGGCTCAATGCATATTGGAAAAATCAAGGATCAAGGTAAAAGATGTCATTGGGTCAAATGAGCAGTCTCAAGCCTTTCTAGCCCGAGTCAAGAAGTTAAAGAAAGGAAAGTTTGGAAAATCCAAGAAGAAAGACATGTCCAAGGTTCAATGATTCAAGTGCAACGAGTTTGGAAACTTTAATAGGGATTGTCCAAGTCAACATAACAACAAGAGAAAGGAAAGAAGTGAACCTCATGTAGCCGAGGAAGTGGGAGAACACGAAAAAAACCCTAAGAAGGAAAAAAGTGAAGGATATTTATTATTAAAGAAGGCACTCTGTGTGGGAGGTTATTTATATATTCTTTCCTTTAGATAGTATGATCATGCATACCATCATAGAGAGACACATATGATAGTAGCATGTCTAGAATTTACATGATTAAGTTGCTTTGTAAAGATCATTTGGATAGGTAGATAGATAGACCATTGTTACATAATATTCATCCAATTATTATTTAACATTATGTTAGAATTTGTTATCTTGCTTAGTTGAATCATCATGATTCAGGAAGAACCATCATTTTGGAAGGTCCTTGGGAAAAGCATCATGACAAGGTTAGTAGACATTCCATCTAATGTGGAATCAATACTGTTAAAAGGGATGAAGGAATGCAATGGGAAAATAGCTATATGATTGGGTGAAATCATAGGAATTCATGTTGGATGTAAAACTTGGGATAAGATTCATATGTATAAAATATTGTGGAAATAATTTTGGTCATAGAATATGCTTAAGTACACGGATATATGATTCTTGAAAAGAATATGATTGACTTACTTTAAAATGAATAAAATATTAGAACTTTCTCAAGAATAAGTAAACAATGATTAACATCTAGTACAATATTTGGAAGAAAAAGTTGTAACTTGGTAATAAAGTTTGATCCTTCGGCACTTTGATGCATGAAATAAAGTTTCAAGTGGAGATAGTCAATGAGGATGTTGATGGCACAAGAAAGACATCATGGTGTGGTAAGTATATTTTCTAATTGTTGGTTATCTTGTTAACATTTTATTTTTCTACTTGGAAGTATGTTGTAGGAATACATGATGACATTCGAGTCAAGTTCAACTGTGTGAATGGAAAATGTATGAAGAATGTTGAGGAAAGATCAATATCTTATACCTGGAAACTATGAAGTCAGGATGTGACCATCTTGGGAATGGAAGGTAGGAGTCCGAGAAGATAACCTGAAGGTCAAGGAGATCACTTTCATAGGGAAGTCACCGATTAGCTCAAAGTGTGGGAAGGCTCAATGTAATGCCTTCATATCTAAAATGAAAGTGATGAGCAAGAAAGACATGGATCCCGTCACAAGAAAAAAGAGTGGAGATGGCTCCATGATACCTTGAAAGAAAGGCAATAATGATGCAAGAGATTCGAAGGAAAAAGGGATTGATGTAGCTATGAAGTTCAAATAATTGGTACACTCGTGAAGACAAGCTATAAGACTTGTGGTGTTGACTTCCCAGATAGAAAGGAAGCCAGGAATCTCCTCTAGATTTGAGAGGGAGTAAGGAAGTATCATTGAATAGGAGCAAGGATTTATTCTCTAATTACAAAGAGAATATGGATGTCCTCTCTGGTTGAGAGGGAGTGATGTTGGACATCACATGTGCATTCTCTACTTCATGTGTCAAGCACTTGACCAGGATTAATAGACGTAATTCTAAGTGAAGGCCTTGGAGAGAAAATGGTAGAGGACTGGATAAGCATTTGTAGTTTCCTTGAGGATAAAACAACCAAGAAAAGAAAGGTATTGACACTCTTTGAGGATGGGACAGGAATATAAGAGAAGAGTGGTCAAAGAGGACAGATATTCTTTAAGGACTCAAGATTGGAGGTCCAAGACAATAATAGTCCTAAAAGGACATACCTTGTGAACATCTAGATGGGGTATGTGCCTTGTAGAGGTAGTGCAGTATCACATGTAAGGCCTCTCGCCATAATACACTTGAATAAAGAAGAGCTTGTCTAGTTAGGATTCAAAGATGGTGTTGGTCATAATGATGATGCTTACAGTATGGTTTATCAATATGTCTCTTCTTATGAGAACTCTTCAATTTGACAATGATGTTGTACTAGTTTTACAATTATGAATACCTCCCTAGTTAAGATGGAGAGTTGAAAATGTAACTAGTTTCGGTTTTTATAATTGTTGTACTCATTTCAATATGTATTCTATGTAACAAACAAGAGAAGAAAGAAAAAAGTTATTCTTATTAAAGCATGGGTTTCATGTTCTTTATTGATGGTCTTCTAAGTAAAAGCAAGTTATTCATGCTTCTAGGGTTTGGTAGGTCTTAGGATTGATTTTCATGAGTCAAAGGAGTCAACATCATGTTTATAAGAGCCTTCCAAGCAAAATGTAATGGTAAAAAGAATTATTTTTTAGTCTAGAAAGTCCTAGAAACTCCTAGAAACTCCTAAAGTACAAGTCGGATCTAACATTTAGAATTCAGCCCAAAGGATGAAATTCAACCCCTTGAGAAGGCTATATAAAGAAGCAATTCACCTCATTTATCACTCACTCACTCTCAAGTTTGATCTCTAGAAGGAGTTCACGATTACAGGAATTCGTGTGCGATTACACAAATTCACAATTATAGGAATTCAAGTGTGATTACAATAATTCTATTCGGTGCAATTACAGGAATTCGTGATTACAAGAATTCAGTTGTGATTACAGGAATTTGGGTGTGATTGCAGGAATTCACATATAATTTTCGGGGATCATTGCAAGTTGAATTTGGTTGATGTAGAATCAAGGAAAGACTTGTTGGAAGGTTGACTTGGTACTTGGAGAAGGACTTGGTCTAGGATTTGAGTCTTTGTGTCTCAATTGAAGCAAATTCTATAAGATAAGAGTTTTCTAGGTTTTCCCCTTATAGGGGTTTTTCCCTGGCTTGGAGCCTAATTTTTTTGTCCATTGTCTTTATTTTTCTCTTGATTTTTGTTTTATGCTCCTCAAGCTAGACTTTTCTAAATTCTTTGATAAAATGAACTGGACTTACATTGAATGCCTCCTCTATTCTTTCTGCTTCTGTCAAGAATGGATAAGTTGAGTCATCTCCTTAATCTCCTTGACCTTCTTTTATTTTATTGTCAATGGTTCCCTTTCAAGCCCCTTCTCGCCCCCTTGAGGCATCTGAGAGATCTACTCTCCCCCCTCGTCTTCGTTCTAACCGCAGAAGGTCTAGGGCGAAGTCTGAATGCTACCCGCAGCGAAGGCTCTCTGAATGGTTTGATTTTCCATGATAGCTCCCCCAAAATGCACCAATAATTCCTAGACGATACTCTGCTCATGAACCACCCCTCAATCTAAGAAGCCACAACTATCAAGGAAATTTTGACAGTATTTTCTGAAGCTTCAAGCATGTCAATCAAGAAAAGTCATCAATCTTCTTTTTCAACACCCCTCCCATCACCCAAAGAAACATCTTAAGAATCCTTGGCTTCCAGGGCTCCTCACTTAAATCCAAATACCTAGGGGCTCCCCTCATTGACTTTTCCATCAAGAATTCCTCCTAGTGTGATCTCCTTGATAAATTCAACCATTTTTTAGACCATTAGACCTTTCGCTCCCTAAACATAGCCTACAAACTAATTCTCATCAAATCGGTGCTCTAATCCCTGCATGTATACCTTTTCTTTGTATTAGTTGCTCTTAAATGGGTCCTAAAAAGCTTCAGAACTCTCCAAAAAACCTTTCTATAGGGGGGAAATGACCACAAGAAAAATTCTCCCCTGGTTAAATGGGACACTCTATGCCTCACAAAGTCAGAAGTAATTCTAGGCTTGCGTGATCCAGAACTAGTCAACAAAATCCTAAGTGCCAAAATCTAATGGAAATAGGTCAATACTCCACGGAACCATGGGCCATCCTATGGCACAAGAAAACTGATAGATATAGAGAAAAGTAAGACCTAGTGCACCTATGTTTCACTCAGTGGGGCTCATTAATATGGAACTTGGCCAGCACCAATAAATAAACCATGCAAGCACGCTATTTTTGGGAAATCTGAAATGGTAGATCTGTTACGTTTTGGGAGGACTCCTAGCAACAACTCCCAAGCCTAACATCGACTTTCCAACTCCCCTCCATTCAGAATAATTCCCTACTCGAAGGCAGAACACAGGCCTACCAATATTGGAATGAAGATAACACCAACCTTTTTAGACAACAGATTCATCTAGTTCAGTGACAAGCATAGAACTTATAGGAAGACACTCTCCCCCTATGGATGAATATTTCCAGAAGCCAAATCAAGATAATAGAGGGACCAAATACTCTCAAATGGGGATACAAACCAACTAGATCATTCTCAGTCAAGGAGGCCTACTCTCTCGCTTGCCAAACTTCTATGCCTAATTTTGATCCTGCTTGGAAGGCTCTATGGAAAACTGGTCTATGGCCTAAGGTCGCCACCTTCCTATAACTACTAGCTCGAAGAAGAATTCTCACTTGGGAGAATCTTCTCAAAAGAGGCTTAAATTGTAGGCCCGTCATGGTGTTGCATCTGCAAACAACACCTGAAAACCATCAACCACCTTTTGGGTTCATGTGAGCTAGCCAACAATCTAAGGACCAAAATTGCATTTGGCTTCAACAAACAGTACATTAACCTAGGTGATATAGTCCAATCACTCAAATCCTGGTCCAAATACCCTTTTCAAAGCACCATCCTCAACAAGTTATGGACATTAACCCCTAGGATTTTGGTTTGGGTAGTATGGAAATAATGTAATCAACGAATATTATTTAGGAGAACAAGAGATCCTTGCAGCATTTGGCTTCACCTTCATATGTAGTTGGAAAAACCATTGTTCCTCTCCAATTAGGATGCAAAAGATTCCCCTCTCCCCAAGAAATGACAATCCTCTATTATTGGAACTTCTACCGTCATCCCATCAATCTTGTCCCCCCTCACACTCCCCCATTACCCTCTAGCCCTAACTCTTAGACCTCTCCTCCAGACCACCATTTCAAATTGAAATTTTTTGATGCCTCGAAAAGAAATTTAGGTGAGGTAGAGTAGGTGGTGCAATTCAAAACACCAAAGGGGAATCATAAACATGTATTTTGGTTACATAGGACACAATAGCAAGAATGCAACCAAACTAGAAGCTTTAATTCAAGGGATCCTTACAGCCCAACACCGCCATCTTCTTCCTCTCATCATTGAAGGTGATTCCTAGTTGATAATCTAGCTTTCCAAACATCTTCAATCTAGTTCTTCACCTTCCAAATGCTCGATTGGTTGGAGGCTTGACCTTCGTTCCCAACTCCTAGCCCAAATCCTATCTCTTGAAGAAGTTATCATCTTCTCCTATATTAGGTGGAGATTCAACTCCTTAGTTGACTTTCTAGTCAACAAATGGATCGAGGAACGAATGCCAATCAAGTCCCCACCACCCCACCCCTTCCCCGCTATAGAAAATTTGAATAATATGACACTTATTCACAGAGATTATCCTTATTATACACTATTTTCGGAATCATGCATAATACATAACCTCCTCTACGTTGATCATCAATTTTGCGGAATTAAGAAACAATCGCATGCGCACATTGAAGCATCAATCACACATATCAACACAGTATATCACAGAGAAAGCATACAGCTGAAAACCCCCAACTATCTGTATATTATATTGATTGAGAACATGTAACAATACACAGTACAATACTCCTCGCAAGTACTCAGTACTATCCACCTATTACACACAAACTAGCTCAGATCTGAATTAATCACAGGTTCAAATCTCCTCCGCTGCTTGCCCGCCTCCACTGCACAATCCTGCATGAGAATAGATGAGAATAGCTGATCCAAACTCGTATTTCCCTTCTGTAACACTATGCAATCCTAATTGGCAATCTCAATCCATTGATTGTGCAAATCACATGCACAACTATAGTCACAACTGACAGTTGTCTTTCCCTTTCGCTCACCTCTAACACTTGTCTCCATTGAACTATCCATGCACTAAGTTAACTAATGTATTCTTCAGTTGATTTATGAGTTAATAATTAGTGAATTAATTAATAACTAATTCACACCACTCATCACTTAGTCTATTTGTTAGTTAGACTAAACAGAACTAGTTCAACTAAGTCAAACTGAACACAACTCCATCAACTCCTCAATCAACTCCACCAAACTCAATCACTTGAGTTCTAACTGAAGTCCTTCATGCAATAGCTCAAGTAGCCCATAAGAAAAGCGTATTTCCTTCTGGCAGTTGCATGTGCCACATCTGTAGCTCGAACTGAAGTTTTCCAAGAGAATAAGATAATGTTTATAGTCCAAATATTATTAAGAGCTAATAATATTCGATTGTTTTATTTTTAGCCTGGCAGTCTAAAATAGACTCCGCCCATATGTCTAAAAATAGAGGTCCATCTATTTTTACCAACTTGACCAATCATCCAGAAATAGCATCCTGCAACTCATAGACCATGATCCATATGTCTAAAAACAGACTTTGCGCCAAAAATAGCCTAGCGAGCCCACTTAGTGAAGGCGACTTCTTTTCACTAAGCTCCATCATCTTGTTGCATTTTCAACACCCGCTCTCTCCAAATTGGGCTTTACAATGTCAAGGATTGGGCTCTCAGGACCTCAGACCCCCGGATTTGGGTGGTAGTCCGACAGCTCAAGTTTTCAATGCCCTTAATGAAACCAACACATAATCCTCAGGTGGGCTTTGGGCGATGCATCAAGCTCAATTTCCACCATGCCTCAAGGGAGTGTGATGGTGGTGTCAATTCCACCCCCCTCATGCATTCAAAGTGCATTAAGTACATGGCAATACCACTTGGCGTCCTGCATCCCTTGCTCATTAAAACACTGGGAGCTCTTGACATGGCCTCCAACTCCTCCAATCACATGAAGGTGGTTAGTCTAGTTAACTTCAAAGCTTCACATTTTGCATCTTTGCAACTATGGTCTGAGAACGAGGGTGATCTAGCAGAGGTGGTCGTAGGAGAGGCTGACCTCCCTAACCTCCTTGGCATGGGCATGACGATGAACATTTTGATTGGTATTCCTCACCACTTTAGAAGAATGGTGGCGAGATGCTGAAGCACGTGAACTCTAAGTCTCGAGTGACCATATTTGGGCCTTGTGTAACATCTCAGGGCACCATTATAGGGACCAAGAAGACACTAACATGTTGCTGGAAGGAAATTCCCTGAACCTGGAATGCCATTTACACCGTGCAAAGTCTACATACTGTAAAATTGCCCAACTTCTAAGTATGTAGATTCAAGGTTCAAAATCACCCTCGACTAATAGTGGATGACTCTTCTCTTTCTCCAATGCATGGAGAGGCTCCCTGTGAAAATCCTTATAGCCCCTCACCACGCTGACACCAGTCATGCAATGAGACAAAACCTGTTTCTACCGATTCAAGTTCCTATATTGGCAAAGGTGGTGGTCTCAATAGACAAGTGATCAAAGTGGCCATATCAGCATCTCTCCAACAACACTCTGAGTTCCCAACCTCTTCCAGCGAGTCAGTCTCCTCAAGGATCCCTTTTCCAGATGATCCGAACTTATTAAAAGTCGTGCCTCATGGTCCAGGAGGACCCCCCTAAGCATTAGCTAACATTGTTGGTATTTCATGATAGCGTTGCTAAATGTTTTGCATTGCTAGCCTTTCAAGGTAGCTTTGCTATATGCTCAATGTTGTTAGTCTTTTAAAGTTCCATTGTCCTGCCAGTCATGGTTTTGTATGGGAGTGTTTCTTCTTTGCTAGCAAAGACCTCCCCATATCTGCCTCCATCATTTGCTTCCTCTCTTAGACCCATGTTCATGGTCAATCTTCGCTAAGCTCAAATGCTCTAAAGAAAGTACTTTTTGTAATTCTACTGTAATACAAAATTTCCTTCAAAAAAAATATTAAGGTCACCTCTTAAAAATATCCACTATTTGAGCTTCAAACCTTTCAAAAATTAATTCCACTTAAACCACTAACCTTAACATAACTCTAATTGTGGTTGATTTGGTCAAGTTTTTTCAATCTTCGAAATACTTTCTTTAAATCTTTGTTTTGCATTTATATTCATCAATTGATTTCAATGCCATATCTATTGCGGCATTGTAAGCATAAGTGAGGCGCGCATTCTCAGATATTGCACACATTATTTTGATTTTAATTTTTTAGGCCATGGAATTTCCCATTACCGTAGAACCGAGTTAAGAGATCTTTCTAATTGGCAAGTTCTTTGGTTTGTTAGATTTAATTTGTATCATTATGTACATATTGTAATGTTAGAAATCTAATCCTCATGATTAAAGATTGGATTAGTTTGAGTAGTTATTGGAGTCCAAGAAGACCCGGAAACTAATTCAACAATTTCTTGTATGTATTAATATGTACACATTGTACATCATTCTTTGAAATCAATTAATATATGTTTGAGTTTGGTTTCCAGTTTGTGTCTTACAATGGTATCAGAGTGGGTAGTTCATCCATCTATTGATTGAAATGAGCCACTAGTTTTGTGGCATTCTTGAGTGGTCTTCCTTTCTTGGTGCACTGCATTGTCGTCTCACTGTTCGTATCAGGGTCCCAAATTCATTGTCAAACTCAGATTAAGATTGCAGGAGTGTTGGAAACCAAGTTAAAAGAAATCAAGGTAAAAGTGATTACCCACCAGTAACTCTTATTGTTGGCATAATCATCAGTGAATATATAATATTGAATATTAGTGAAGCTATGAAACATTTTTTTGGAAGTGAATTATTAATTATTTTTAGTGGAATATTTTTTCCCATATTTAGCATTTAAATTTAATCCACATATTACTAGAAAGTAGAGAATGTTTCAAGATTCATGAAAGTGAAAGTAAAAAAAATATTTACAGAATTTTTTGATAAGGATTTGTAAACAAAATAGATGAATATGGAAACGTTTTCCAGAATATGAGACCATGAATAAGGTGAATACATTTTATATATTTTTTATATTACTTCCAAAAGCAAAATATTTGTGTGGAAGTAGGCAAAGCCAGAAAGTTCAAAGTGAACAAAGAAAGAGACAAAGCCAAAAAGGACATCATTCTGTGGCAGTAGACAGAGCCAGAAAGTTCAAAGTGAACAGAAAAAGAGGTTACTTCCAAACATCTTTTTGTGAAAGTAAGCAGAGCCACAAAGTTAAAAGTGAACAAAGAAAGAATCAAAGCCAAAAAGGACATCTTCATGTGGAAGTAGATAAAGCCAAAAAGTTCAAAGTGAAAAGAAAAAGAGGCAGAGCTAAAAAGGTGAAAAATAAGTGAAAGTGAACAGAGAGAATCATAGAAACATGAAGCTAATAGGAGAAAAGTTGGTGAGTATCAAGTGAATGGAAACTATGTTACATTGTGATTAAAGAAAATATCTCATTTTTTTAATTAAATTTTAGAAAAAAAATGGTTAAAGAAAGGTGAAATGAGAAAGTAAAAGTAAAAGTGGCTAATTCTAAAATTAATTAACTTGGAGTCAAAAGTGGTGGAAATATTTCAAAACAAGTTTGTTTTGATTTGAAATGAGCTTTAAAAGTTGAAGAGAAAAAGAAAAAGAGAAACAATGAAATTTGAACTTAGTTCTATGTTGAATTATTTTTTGAGCCCACCATCAAATCACTAAGTCAAATCTTATTTAAAACAAAAAGAGAAAGAAATTTATATTTTCTTCAGAGGACCACTTCACATATTTGAAATTTTGAAAAAGATTTGTTCGAAGAATTTATTTGGCTTCAAAACGATTATGACTTCAATAGTTTCCATAGTTCGAGTTGTCCTTGAGTGGAAAGGAGAAACATTAAGAATGGTTTTTGTGTTTATAAAATTGGAGCATTTGGGATGCATGAATGTACAATGAAATTGAACTTGTATGGAAGGTAGTGTGGTTAGAAAAGTTGTCAGGCTAAGAGGTAACTCCTCAAATGAAATATGTTTATTCATTTAGATTGTTCATAGTTACATACATGAGGCACTAACTCTTGGGTTTCATCTCCCAATGACTCTTCATTTTCCATTATTTATTATTTACACTATTTACAACTGTTCACCCAATCCCCATGATTAGGTGTCAACATTACCCCTCTTAATCTGAAGGGATGTTGGTGAGTCCAAGCATCGTTCTGAATATTTCAATCTTTTTTTCCAAGTACTTTGGTGAAGATGTGTCTGCAATCTGCTCATTAGTGGAACAATGGTGTAGATGGATTGTCTTAGCCTCAACATGATGTCGAATCAGATGGTATTTTGTATTGATGTGCTTCGTTCGATCATGGAACTTTGGGTTCTTGACCAACTTTATTGTAAAAGTGTTGTCAATCATGAGTGGAGTCGAATGTACTTGTTTTACCTGCAAATCTTCCAAGATTTTCCTAAGCCACACAATTTATTTTGTTGCCTTAGCTGTTGCCACATATTTTGCCTCTGTTGTGGAATCTGCTGGAACAGATTGTTTGTGATCTGATAATCACCCTATGAGTGACCTTAGTTAAAGATTTATTAAATGAAGGTATTACAAACTCATATGTTGGTGTGTGTGTCTATGTTATTTAAGCAATGAATCGATCAGATTGCAAATACACAGACATTTGAAATGGAAAACAACAGAGAAACACAGTAAGCAAATACAAGAACACAAGAATTTAATAAGGAGTTCGCCCTATCCTCCAGCGCTACATCTCTGGTCCAGCTCTCAGTGGTGGCCTTCTTTTAATGTGTCTTGAAGTAGAGAATTACAATGAAGGAGCTCAATATGAGTCCCCTGAAGCAGATTGGCTTGGTAGGGTGGTTCTTGGATTCCCCAAGCCACTGGAGTACACAAACTCTTTTCCTTGCTTGATCCAGGTGGATGTTGGTGGCCACCCACCTATCCCATTTGGACCCCCACAACTGTTTCTTTCAGTTTTTTAGTTTCCTTAATTGTAGCACAGTTTACTATTTTTAGCAATTTTTCAGATCCTAAACTTTCGGAGCCGTTTTGAGGCCCTAAACGACATTTTTTGGGTAGATCCTAAACGACATTTTTTGGGTAGATCCTAAACGACGTTTTTTGGGAAATCTATCGCCAGCGATTTTTCTATCAAAAAATCGTCTTTTCCGTTGTTGTCCTCGGAGAGATCTTTGGAACGGGCTATCATGCGCGTCAAACGGAGATAATACGACCAATTTGCAACCCCGAGAAGTTGGTTGTCCAACTCACCCCAAAACGGGGCCCACAATTTGGCGTTTCATCTTCTAGGGTTAGGTTTTGGGATGTGAAGGGTTTTCCATTGTTTCTCAATAATAAATAGGCCTTCGAGCCTCATTGTAACACAGTGGAGAGCAGTTCAGAGGCATGCAGCGACCACATCCCTTCTAAGAGATAAGCTACCATTTCCCTAGATGGTTTATTTCCATTTCTGGTTGTAAGCATATTTCAGTATTTTCCATTAATGAAATGAAGTATTATTTCCGCTGCATCTTTGTGCATATGGTTATCTCTGTATTTTGTTGTGTTCTTGTTTAAATTTGGATCATTGCCAGATCTTTGACCTCTCTGGTCTGACAGATCCTCTCAAGGATGGCTTGAATCTCTCAAGCTCATTGGTGCTCGACACTGCCCTTGGTCAGCTCGGCCCTCTACCTTCTTTCTGCTTTTTTGCTTCACTGGTTCTTCTATTTTCTGGTTTTTGTCTTCCTCCCTAGGTGTGTGTTTTTTGTTCTCTGTTTATGGCTTTAAATCATTTGAGCTCATGGCAGTTCGTTTCCTCTTCTACCTCCGTCGATTTTCCTGCTTGCAGCTGCGCTTGGAGTTCCCTGTTCTCGGCGTCATCATCAGACTCACAGGCGTGGCCACTTGTCCTCCTACAAACTGCGCCAGCTTGCCTCGTCGGTTTGTTTCTTCAGTTACGTTATGGAATGATTCATTTGCCATCGTGGCAGTCAATTCGGACTTCAAATTCTTCTAAATCGTGGCTTATTCCCTCGTCAATTCCGTCTTCTCCATCGGGCGCGATCTCAGTCGTTAGATCTGGAGCCCCCAGATCCAACACCATTCGCTCGTCCTACATAGTTGACTATCCCGACCATTAGCGCGCAATGAGCGGCGGTTTCCTCTCTCCACTTGCCACACGTTAGGCGTTGTGTGGAATCGCTCCTTTTCCTTCAAAACCGCTTACCGCCCATGGACACCCTCGATCAATACCGCCGATTTTGGAGCTGGTCCCGTTGTTAGCTCTTAGCCTTTTATCCCACGGTTTTCCTGGCTCTCATGCGACCGAGCGCTCAGTGCTTCTCCAATTTGAGGTTTTTCATTGCGGCGCATCAAAAATTGCCTCTGTTTCCCAATCCAAGCCCCCCAGGGGCTAATTTGGCCTCCCGCGCAGTCTCCATGGGCCTAATTCAGCGCGCTTTGGTCGAGGTCTTCGTCGTTCCACGCTGGCTGCTATTACCACTGGTTTAGAGGTGTTCTTGATCGTTGTTTTAAATCCTTTGAAGTATGTCCTGACCTGGTACAGCCATGGCTATGTTTAATCATTCTTTATGGATCCAATTCAGATCACAGCCTTCCCACTGAAAAGCTTTTGGACCACCAAAAGTTGGTTTTCTTTCAAGCATCGACTAAGTGAGGGTATTTCTATCTTGCTTGCCCAATCTCAATCCACTTTGCACTGCTCGGCTTCGAACCCTTGAGTCCAATTCTGAGGTACTCAACATCTCCTCTGCGCGACGTCCTCACCTTCCTGTCCAAGACTGTGTCTTCCTGCAATTCATTCAAATATTCAGGTAGTAGGTCATCAACAGAAGGCAATTGACTTTGCTCTTTAGGATCCTCAATCATTGAAGGTTCAAACAATCTCAAGCAATCTACATTTACGACTGAGTAGATGTGCATATAAGCTGGTAGATCAAGGCAAAAAGCATTTTCACCAATCTTCTCAAGTATCCTAAAAGGTCCATACCTCATATGATTTAGTTTTTTACCTTCACCTTGTATCCTGTCCTTGCTGATATACAACCAAACCTGGTCTCCAACTTGAAAACTATGCTTCATTTGATGCTTGTCATGCCTTGCCTTGTATTTGGCTTGTCTCTTTTCCAGCTGTTCCTGTACTACCTGGTGGATCTCTTGGATCTGTTCAATGAACCTCGTTGCCTTGTCCACATCACTGTGTCCATCAACTGTGGTATCTTTACCAAAGACAAAATCCAAAGGAGACCTTGGTATGAAACCAAAACAGGTCTCAAAAAGAGATCTCTATGTAGAAGAGTGTTTTGCTTTGTTTTAAGCATGTTGCACATAACACAAATGTTCATCCCACAACTTAGGATGTTTGCTACAATATCTTCCGAGTAACTGGATCAATGTCCTATTAACTACTTCTGTCTGGCCATCGATTTGTGGATGAAAAGATGTGCTTTTCTTCAGTTGGGTGTCCATCGACTCCCACGTACTTGACCAAAACTTCTCCACAAATCGGGTGTCTCGATTAGATACAATGGAAGTGGGTAATCCAAAATTAACCCATACATGTTCAAAGAACAGTTTTGCAGTTTGTTCAGCTATAATCTGCTTATTACAAGGTATCAAAATGCACATTTTGTTGAACCTATCCACAACCACATACAGATAATCATGACCTTTTCTAGACTTAGGCAGTCCTCCAACAAAATCCATGGAAACACTTTCCCAAGGGTGAGAAGGAACTAGTAACGGAGTGTACAATCCTAGTTTTCTATTGTTGGACTTGCTTTTAGCACACATAGTACACCCTCTTACATATCTAGAAACTGTCTCATTCATTTTTGGCCAATAACAAAATCTCTGCAATTGTTTTACTTACACCAAAGTGACCTAATATCAGCGAAGTGTGTGCCTCTCTGATTATCTTTACTCTCTCAGTTTGTGGAATGCAAAGTTTCCCACAATGATATATGAGTCGGTCCTTTACATGATAATCCAATTCTACTCTTTTGCCTCGACTCAAAGTTGCATATACATCTTTAAAGTCTATATCTTGAGTATATTGTTCAATGTAGCTTTCATGTAGTACATAATTATGCTTAAGTATAGTAGATGCATTTATAATGGGTCTAGATAACATGTCTGCAACTTTGTCATGTATGCCCTTTTTATATCTGGTGACTAAATGAAACTGTTGTAGAAAACCCATCCATCTGTAGTGTCTTGATTGTTGCAACTTAGTCTAGGAGTGTAGATATTGGAGTGGTTGATGATCAGTGTGTATCACTGTCTCTTTGCCCATTAAGTAATGTTTCCACTTTTTCACACTCTAAACTAATGCATACAATTCTTTATCATATGTAGGATAGTTAACTATTGCAGGGTTAAAAGTCTCAGAATAATAACATATGGGTTTACCGTGTTGTATCAACACTGCTCCCATGGCATAGTCACTAGCATCTGTTTGGATCTCAAATAGTCTTTGTAGATCAGACAATGCTAGTACAGGTGTTGTACTAATCTTTTCTTTCAAGGTGTCGAAGGCTTTCTGATGTTTGCCTCCCCACTGAAACACCTTGTTCAATCCTGTCAAAGCATGTAAGGAAGCTGCAATTGAGGAAAAAATAGAAATGAACTTCCTCCAATATTGTGTTGCTCCTAAAAATCTTCTTACTTCTGTAGTAGACTTGGGTTTAGGTCAGTTTACTATGAATGCCACTTTAGAGGGATCTATTTTCAACTCACTACCCCCTACTATATGACCCAAATAATTTAGAGATGTTTTGCCAAATTCACATTTTGAGAGTTTAACATAAAGTTTTTCTCTTTTCAAAACATCTAATGTTTGTTTAACATGATTTAAGTGTTATTCCCACGTTTTACTAAAAATCAGAATGTCATCCAAATACACAATAACGAAATCATCAAGAAAAGGCTTGAGTACATCATTCATTAATCTCATGAAAGTAGCAGGAGCATTGGTCAAGCCAAAAGGCATAACTAGCCATTCATACAATCCCTGCTTTGTTTTGAAAGCAGTCTTCCATGCATCTTGCTTTGCAACTCTGACCTGATGGTATCCACTGTGCAAGTCTAGCTTGGTGAAATAAACAGCTTCCTTCAATTGATCTAAAAGATCATCTATGCGAGGAAGGGGATAACAATTTTTTATTGTTATCTTATTCAGTGCTCGGTAGTCAATGCACATTTTCCATGAGCCATCATTCTTTCTCACCAAAATGATTGGTGACCCACATGGTGATGTGTTGGGCCTGATGAACCCCTTCTCGAACAACTCTTGCACTTGTTTCTTGATTTCAGCATTCTCTAAAGCAGACAACTTGTACATTCCAATGTTAGGCAATGGAATATCTTGCTGCAAAATAATATGGGTGTACTATTTCCCTTTTGGGTGGCAGACCTTTAGGCTCTTGATACAAGACATCATACTCTGAAACAATCTTTTCTATATCAGCTTGCTGCTTAGCATTACAACCCTCAAATACATTGTTTTTATCAGGTTTCTTTTCCTTTACAACTATTAGTAATAATTGTTTGCATGAATTTATCATTCTTTTCATCTGCTCAGAATTTATGAGAGTATAATTATTCTTGAGCTTGTGAACTCTTACAAAGTATTTGATTCCATCTTTAACAAGTAGATACTTGTTCTCAGCTCTATAGAAAATGGCTTTTCTATCATATAATTAAGGACTTCCTAAAACAATTCCACATATATCCAAAGGAATTATGTCTAACTCAACCTCATCTACAAACGCTGACCCAAAAGAAAACTTGAGTTTGCACTGTCTAGTCACTTGTAGTTGTGCTTTATCATTCAACCATCCTAATGGGTATGGTTTCTTATGAGGTGTAGTTGTTATTCCCAATTTCTTTACAATTGCTTCAGAAATTAAATTTACTTGTGAGCCACTATCAAACAAAGTATCAATATTTTGATGTTTGGAAACAACTCGAATATGGAAAGCTCATGTCTTTTTCTCTCATGTTCTTCATAAATAATAGTTTGAGCAGAATTACTAGTAGATGCTTCAGAATTCTTACCTTTTATACCTGTGGCTGTAATGATTGTTTCATCTCCCGAGTCTGACCCCAAGTCTTTCTGAATAGCTGCAACAATCTTCTTCTTCTTGCCCTCGGACTTCTTAGGTCTCAGCTCTGTATGCAGAATCCAACAGTGCTCATCGTCATGCCCCTCCTTTTTACCGTGAGTGCATGAAGCTTTGCTTTTCTGTGCAATGTTAGCCTTCCTTGCTTTCCACTTTTGCTTTCTTTTCTCCTTGCTCTTGCTTGCAGTGAGTTGGGATGGTCCCCCAACTTTTGGATTTCCATTCTTTCCTCTAGCTTCTAGATGAGTAGCTTGTACAGATACCTCATCTATACTAGTGGGATTAAACATGAGGATGGTATGCCTCATGTAGCTTTGTAGACCACCAATGTACTTCAAAAGAGTCTCTGACGAGTCTAACGAGATGCCCAACATCAGTGCTCTCTTTCTAAACTCTTGAGTATATCGTTGTACACTTTTCCCTTTCAACTGCCGAAGAGTTTTCCAACTCATCATGGCTTGTTGCATGTAGGCCAATGGATAGAACTACTTTTTGATTACAGCAACAAATTCACTCCAGACAGAGATGGTCTTACCATGTATTTTCATATCAGCTTGGGTTCTGCCTTCTCACCAAACCAAGGCAGTGCCTCCTAGGCGTAGGCTTGCCAGCTGAATCTTACTCTTGTTTGAGTCTATGTTTTGTACTCTGCAATACACATCAATTTGTCTAATCGAATTGTCCAACTTTTCAGCATTTAGCTCTATATCATATATAGGCAAATCAAATTTGACATCTAGCTTAATCAAAGATGCTTTCTTATTATGCATAGGGCTATTAGGAGGTGTAGGAAAGCTTTCTTCTTCCCCTTTTATTTGGAGTGGTCATGGGAATGAGATTCATCTTCTTCTTTATCTTGTTTAGAGCCTGATGAATCTTCATCCTTATGCTTTCTAAAGTCCCTATACATTTCTTCTACCATAGACTTTATAGCTAGGAAACTTTCTGTGAATTGAGGGTCTGCCCCTATAGAACCTTCTTCTAACATTGTCTTCCGAGAATAGACTCTCCCAATTTCAGGATTAGTTTCCACCAACTCTCCTTCTCCTAATTTGAGCTTTGATCTAGTGAGCATTCAAAACTAAACCAACACAAGCTTGTCTAACCTTACAGCCTAAAGCTCTGATACCACTTGATCTGATAGTCACCCTATGAATGACCTCAGTTGAAGATTTATTAAACAAAAGGTATTATAGACTCATGTGCTGGAGTGTGTGTCCTGTGTTATTGAAACAACGGATCGATTAGATTGCCAATACACAAACATTTAGATGGAAAGACAATAGATAAATACAGTAAGAAACACAAGACACAAACAATTTTTAATAAGGAGTTCACCCTATTTTCTAGGGCTATGTCTCCGGTCCAGCTTCAGTGGTGGGCTTGTTTTATTGTGTCTTACAGCAGAAAAATTACAATACAGGGACTCAATATGAGTTCTCCTGACAATAGATTTTTCTTGGCAGGGTGGTTCTTGGATTCCCTAAGCCACTTGGAGTACAAAGACTCTTGTTCTTCCTACCAGCTCTGTGACCCTTGCTCTACAGTGGAAAGAGCCAAATGTGATGCTCAGTCTGGACAGATTCCTCTATGGGAAGGCTTGAATCTTCAAGCTCTCTGGTGCTCGATGCTGCCAGTGGTCAGCTCGACCCTCTATCCCTCTGCTTGGCTTTACTGTTCTCTATGTTCAGTCCTCCTCTCGGGGTGCACTGTTCACTGTCTCTCTTGGTCGCTTGGACTCCTCTCGAAATCTCCCCCTTTCGTGTGTCTCTATTCATGGCTTTAACCATTCGATCCCTCTGCTTGTTTGGTTCCTCTCCTGCCTATGTCGATTCACCTTCTGCAGCTGCGCTTGGAGTTCCCTGTTTGGCGTCAGCATGAACGCTCGGGAAGTGGCCATGTGTCTCCATCTAACTGGTGCCAGCATGCTTCGTCGGTTCATTTCTTTGGTTATGTCGTGGACACGTTCTTTCTCCACCATGGCAGTCAAACGGATTCCAAATCCTTTTAAATTGTGGCTTAATTCCCTGTCGATTCCGCTCCTTTCTATCGGGTGCAATCTCAGCTGTCCGATCTGGGCTCCTCTAGATCCAACGTCATACGCACGTCGAGCACGGTTGACTTGCTCGACCGATAGCGCGCGATCACGACAGTTTTTATCTCACCTCCACTTCCACGCATCGATCGCTGAGTGGGATTGCTCCTCTCTCCTCCAAAACCTCTTACCGTTCAAAGGTGCCTCGATCAATACCACAAGTTTTCTAGAGCATGGTTCTCGCCTTTGTCCTTTAGTGCTTTTTGTTTCTCCGCTCATGGTTCTCCAGCTCCCAACGTGACCGAGTGCTTAAGGCTTTTCCATTTTAGCCTTGTTTGCCCAGTGATGTGCGATTAGCGTTAAGCGTATCCAAATCGCCTCCTTTTCCCGATCCAGGGCTCCCAGGGGCTTTTTTGACCTCTTGCGCAGTCTCCATGGGCCTCGTCCAGTGCGCTTTGACCGAGGTCCTCGTCGTTCCACGTCAGCTGCCATGGCCACTGGTTCAAGGCGTTTTTTGATCGCTGTTTTGGAATTCTCAAGGATTTTTTCAACTCAATACAGTCAAGGTTCTTGACAGTCTTTTGTGGATCCGATTTGGATCAGGGGTCTGCACCCATAACACAGAGACAAAGCGGTAAGGTGCGTAGGAGCCATGGCCATTAGCTGCGGGATCGTAGGTAATGCAAAGAGAAAGTGCGGAACCAGAGCTTTAGAGACTTTTGAGGGCTTTCTCTTATTTTCAAGGCTTGATATGAGGAACTGAGGCTTAAGACTTGCAAAGAAGGAAAGTATGAGTGGTAACGGACTCACACAGATTGCAGAATGCCAAGGTGACAATGTTTTGTGCAACACTACGCCCATCTTAGTATTTGCATATTGGAAGAAAGAGTTCCATGTGCATGTAGATGCCTCATGTATCATGCTGGGTGTGGTATTGACCCAGGCCAATGAAGGCAAGATTGACCATCCGATAGAGATCACAGATCGCGAGTACCTGGTCAACAAGCCTATGTTGGGGGGGAAGATCTATAGGTGGATGTTATTGTTCCAGGAGTATGAGTTCGAAGTAATAGTGAAGCTTGGACGGTTGAATTATGGACTGGATCACCTAAGCCGATTCAAGATAGGTGAAGAACCAACCAATTTGGAAGAAGGATTGTCAGATGCGAAACTCTTTTTTGTACGCATTGTGGATGACCACTTTACTGATATCATTAAGTTTTTGACCACAGATACATCCCCGGAAGGCTATTCTACTCAACAGAAAAAGGAATTAGTGGTCCTGTAGCTGATTATTTTGTTATAGCAGGACATTTGTATAAGATGGGAATAGATTAAATATTGCACCGATATGTTCTAGAGTTTGAGCATGCTAGTATCCTCACTAAACCACATGGAGGAGTGGTGGGAGGAAACTATGCAGGTAGAGCCACTACGTAGGAGATTTTACGTGCAGGGTTACGATGGCTGATAGTTAATAAAGATTCTAATGCATTTTGTAAAGCATGCAATGCTTGTCAAAGGATGGGAAAACATTTGTGAAGAGATGAATTGCCCTTAGACCCTTAGGTTTCGTTACAAGTATTTGACAAAATGGGCAATTTGCTTTATGGGTCCGCTACAATCACCAGGAAGGAAGACAGGTGTGCAGTACATCATTACTGCGACGAAGTACTTAACCAGATGAGAATAAGCACAATTGGTGGAGGATTGTACGCTACTACAGCTGCGAAGTTCCTGTTTGAATACTTCTTAGCACGGTTTGGGTGCCCTAAGATATTGATGAGTGATAGGGGTACGCATTTCCTGAATGAAACAATCAACGTGATTCTCGAAGAATTCTAGGTTTACCATCAAAAGAGTATGCCCTATCATTCCCAATCCAATGGTATAATGGAAGCATTCAATAAGATTTTGGAGAATGCATTGACAAAGGTTTGTAACAAGAAGAGAAATGATTGGGATGTACGCATCTCGACAATTTTATGGGCATATAGGATGACGTGCAAGAATTTGACAAGACAAACTCCGTTTAGGTTGGTCTATGGGATAGAGGTGGTGATGCACATGGAATATACTTCGCCAAGCATGTGCATTGCGGCTTTTACAAAGATGACATATCGCGAGGCCTTGGAGGAATGGCTCACACAATTGATGGAGTTGGAAGAAGACTAGTTTCTTGTAGGATTTCACTAGCAAGTGCAAAAGGAATGTGAGAAGGCATGCCATGATAAGCATATTAAGCTGTGCACTTTCAAGGTGAACGATTTCATTTTTCTTTATGATAGTAAGTTCACAAAGTTTCTTGGCAAGTTCCAAATGCACTGGTTGGGCACGTATATTATCGAGGAAATTACAGATGCTGGTGCAGTTTAGCTTGTGAAGTTGAATGGCGAATTGCTCCCTGGAAGGGCGAATGGAAGTCAGTTGAAGTTGTATACGGGAGATCCTACCACTGCGTAACGACTACATGGTAGCATGATAGTCTTAGCACTCCAGGCAATTGCAAGGGAGAGCGGGACTATAAACTACACCAACCAAAGAAAAGGAAAATGCAGTAAGGTGGCAGCGCGACGGATGTAATGGGTACAATAAAACAAAATGCGACAGAAGAAGCTGCAATAGAAGAAGCTACCATGGACAAGCTATTCCATGGGGGTTGATTCCACACAGTCGGGTCCAAAAATAGCCATTGAAGTCAATGTTCATGATTGGATAGTGACAATCCCATTAGGAGGAGTGGGTAGGCAATATTTATGGTGAAAATATTTGGAGATCTGTTGCCAAAGATGATTTATGATCATAAAATGAAGGGAACGATCGGATTTGAATTTGAAATCGCCAATAAATATAACATGTTGGTCTTCCATAGAACAATTTCTTTCTGAAAATCGTGTATCTTAGTGCGTATCCCTATGTTAAAACTGGAGGATTGGGATCTAGCCGATCAACGAAAATTTTTGCAATTGGCCACCAATAAGTACATGACCAAGATTCACTATGAAGAGACTGGAGTCATAAAGCTGGAACCAATGGAATGGGTAAAAGGGGTGGAGCAGGTCGGGTTGCTACACATGATGTGTGTGTTACACTTTCACAGGTCGATTATCAATACTGTATGTGTGCGCCAATTTCTCACGCTGGTGCATGATGTGTGTTTTTGGTTAGGTGAACCCATCCCCATAACAGAGATGCTGATCCATAGAATTATGAAATTTCCCTATAAAGGGGAAGACCTAGCCAAGGAGTTTGGAGGAAAAATCAAGGATAAGGAGCTTACAAATAAAATGAAAAATGAGTTTGGACTGGTCAAGAAGTCGCGCAGATACTCTATCTGCTCTATTACAGACCAAGCAGTGCAGTTTTTCACTCATATTTTGGCTAGGAAGGTCATGGGAAAATGTCCTGTGGATGAGGTTCTAGTGCCAACAATTTCATTGGCTTCACAATGCACAAAGGGGGTGTAGTACAACTGGGCATAGTACCTCTGCAAGGAATTCTTAACAAATTTCCACGAAGTGCAGGATGATGGCAAGGAATTTCACTAGGCCTAGCTCCTATTGTTGATTGTACTTGTTGCATGGTGAATTCTAGAGGATAGTCACTTCCCTCTGCTGGATGAGGATTTACCAGAGGTAGTGAAGTTTGATTTGCTGTGGGTGACAAAGGATCTAGAGAGGGTCATGGAATCAAAAGTTTTTTGGATACTGGTCGAGATGGACCTCTGCATGGTGATTAGTCAGAGGCCAAGGTTGCCTCCAAACTTGTTTGAGAAGCTGTGGGCCTACGCAAAATTTAAGGTCGATTTTCATAGTGTACCCGTTTGCGCGAGGTGAGATCCTAAGAAGTCATGGCACAAGTTGCCATACTTGGTTACGAAGGCCGATGTATAGGAGATTATGGGGACATGACTAGGGGAGTGGCGACAACCCATAGATCTTGACACAGGTACCAACAAAGGTGGAGAAAAATCCTCTGCGCAGACGATAGCTGCACAGAAATGAAAAGAAGCAGTGCAAGAATTGTCCGATCAAAAAAAGCAAGAAGCTAGTATTAAGACAACTACTGACAAAGTGTGTGCCACAAAGGAAGCTGCTGACAAGGAGCACATGACAAAGGAGGCTGCAGTGGAAGTACATGCATCTGCTTCTTAGCAGATTATAGACAAGGAAGGCTCAGGGAGGAGGAAGGAGGTGGTGGCGAGAAGTAGAGCACCCCCTTCAAATTACAGAAACAGACCAAGGAGATGACTTCTGAACCCAGGAAGAAGAAAAAATCGGACAAGTAGGCACATGTGGATCCAATGGTCCTCACTGAGGGGGACTTGGATGACATCAGGGATAAGGTCCGTGACACAAAAACAAAGATGTGGACTCAATATGAGCACCAATACATGTAGATGTCAGGGAGTGTCTAGAATATCTACGTGAGTTGTGGATTCAAGTAGGAAAAATTTAGGTGAGGGAGGGACAAGCGAGCGGGGTTCAAATGAGCCTGCAGCAAGCGAGCGAGGGCGTAATGGAAATAGAAAGGACTCTGGACCTCAAAGCCATTCCCTTGCCAAAAGGAACATTATGCACATAGTTAGAGGAAGATAATGCCCAAATAGAAAAGATCAAAGGTGTGTGTATGAATTTAGCCGTGCGACCACTTTAGACCCTCCACATGCTTCATTAGGGGGTTTCAGATGAGATTCATATTAGGGAGAAACACACACTATCAGTAATTAGTGAAGTCAAAATGAACAATGAGAATATATTTGCTGAAAAGGATTAGTATCTTAAGGAAAAAGAAGAGCTAGCAGCGTGAAGCCAGAGCCTCAAAATAGCAACTACACAAGCATGTAATTGAGTACCAGAACTATACATTCCAGAGGATGCGGTAGCTTCAACAAAGATTCAAAATTGGTTGCTGCAATGCGACAATCTAAGGATGAGGTAGGCCGAGTTACTTTTGAATTTCAAATGAAGATATCAAAACTGCAATTGAAACTACAACCTACTACTCTGACAGAGGCTAGGGAGCAGCATGGCACAACCATCAGAGAACACGTCTACTTTGGATAATGTAGTATCAAGCTGCAATGGTATTTTTGAAAACGTAATGGAGCTATGGACCACTTTTCAGGAGGAATTAATCCTGTAGCGGTTGGGTACAAAGATCATAGAGGCCTACCATAACATTGATGAGACCAGGGGGAATGCGCGCATTTTGGTGCCTGTCCAGTGCTTCACACACTTATAAGAAATGAAGCTGCTACAGGAACAGGTTGAGGAGTTGCAGCACAAAGAATCAGTTTTGAAGGCTCGAATTCAACCATGGATAAAGGAAACAAGCTAGATTACTCTGGCTATCCAAGAGAAGCTAAATAATTTCCAATAGACACAAAGGACAATGCGCCTCGCGATGGAGGGGCAAACTATAGAGAAGCTAGTTGAAGAAGTGCAGCAGGTCATAGTACAGAGCAAAACAGACCTTGAAGTATTGAAGCTGGAGTTTAGTGACCTCCGCAATAAAGTAGAGAAGCCAACTGAGTGACTCTAGGGCAAGTCACCATATTTGTGTTGGGGGCCTATTGGGATGGGGTCCCTGGGGTCAATTTTTGTCAGTTAAGTCACTTTTGTAATAATTTTTGTTAAAGAATGTAAAGTATCCATGAAATGTCGAAGAGGAGCCCGAATCTAAGTAAGAGTCAAAGGGGCATTAGTCCCTTGTATGGGTAGGTGATAGGATGGTTTTGAGACTTGCCCATGGTCCACGGACCATGGATTGTAATGAAAAGGCTATATAGGTGAGTCATAGTGAGTCTTATAACTTTAACTTTAAGGAAGAATAATTGTAAGGGCAAGGTGCTAAGGTAGGAAAATTTTGTTTCCTGTACTTAGGCAAAAGGGGAAGGCTCCTGCAGTTGAGTGCACGGAGACCTTGGTAAGTTCGTACCTGAGTGCGCAGGCCCATGTAGCTAGGTGTGCAGGGTTAAGAAGTCTGTATTTGAACAATTATAATCAATAAAGACTGTTTTGAGCCGAATATGTGCATCTGTGCCTTGTTTATTGTTTTAGTTAAGTTTGTATATCTCCACGATTTGTTATGACTTATGTGAATTAATGCTTGTTTATTACACGAAAGTAGTGGATATGTATCTTTTATGCATGTTAATAGCACTTTAAGACCTTCGCGAATATCAGAAAGTTGTTAGATAGATTTGTTGTAGTTAGCTATTCAGAAAGCGTAAATCTGTGCGACAACATATCTAGGCCAGAAGGGCTTCAAAATACACATTTACTGCATGGAACTGGTAGATCTGTAATTGTTCTACATGATAAGTATAACAAAGTACCTTTGCAAAGATATGAAAGTCATTTTGATAGAGTTGCAGTAGATGACAGTTGGAAGGAATAGATCTATGTGAAGGTTGATCTAAACCCTAAGAACCTTAGGAAACCATCACACAGGCCTTTGGATGCAGAAATTTGGTTCTAACATTCCCCAATACTGCTTTAGGTGAGACTGCAACCTGCACTATGTAGGTTGTTGCTGAAAGGGCCAACAGTTAGGGTTTGGTTGTTTGGTGTGAATAACTCTGAACCTGGGTCAGGCCCCCTTAAGCCAACAATGTATCAATATCATTTCAGATTGCTACTTCATTTCACAGGTAAGAAACCTCTAGACATTCCATTTTATCTATTTAGAAGTTTGGGAAAGATGGCAGACAAGGTCCAAGCCAAACTTGATGCAAGTGACAACTCTATTTTCACCATGGCCTCATTAAATTGCTGGTTGTAGAAGAGTCAAATAGGTTAAAGAGAAGTTGGCTTACCTTCTTATTTTTGAGTGGCTATGAGTTAGATACTGCTACTCCTTCTAGGAGAAATTCAAAGTCTAAATCAATAACCCCTAGAGGAGAGCAACAATTAGAGGCAAAGTAACCTATAGTAAAGGTTTCCACAAGCATCGAGAGGAGGATGACCAGAGGATAGAGTAAAGAACATAGTAAAAGGAAAGGTAAGTTAAATGATATTCTAGAGGCCATTGAGATTGAAGAAAGCCCAATTGAGAAACCTATAGAAGTGGCCAAGACTAAAACTAAAAAGAAGAGCAAGAGGGCCAAGAAATTAGATTTTACACAAGAAGAATCAGGTTTTGTCTTCAAAACAAGGAAAACTGTAACAAGGTTAATGCAACAAACTGAAAAGATGCCAAAAGTTCCTTTAGAAAAGACAGAGCCATCAAAGAAAAGGAAAGGCAAGGAGCTTGTACTAGAAAAACGTGGAATAGAGGTTTTGCAAGAACAATTGAGAGAGGCTAGACAAGAAGTCATTAATTCCAAACTTGAGTTTGAGGAGTGGCAAAGAGAGGTGTCAAAGCATATAGATTTCTATGATGAAACTACAAAAAAATCCAAAAAGATGATCAAAAGGACTTTTCCTTTGCATAGAATGTTGAAACACATGTACAGAAGGAACAACTGGCTACAAGTAGACATGAATAAGTTACAGGTACAAGTCAAAGCATTAGAAACTCAAATTGAAATGATTAAAGCTGAGCTCTTAAAGAGAAATCTAAAGGTTTTTGTTGTAGTAGATGACACTCTTAAATATGGTAAAACCCTAATTTTTCCTATACTGTGATTAACTAATATTTTCAACATTGTGCACAGTTGAGTAGGATATTAGGTGTAATAAGAAGGCACAATAAATCATGAATAATAAAAAAAATTATAAATTTCAATTTTTGTAGCAACTCCCCTTAGTTAAGCTTAAATTTGCTACGAAAGTGTTGTATCTTTTCATGGAGGGGAAGGCAAACAAAAAACATAGAAAAAGGAGTTCTAAGGGCATGTATTTAGCTTAAAAACATTAAGGAAAACCTCAGAACTTGCAGAAAGAGTAGAGTGATAGTAGAAAGATGTTTTTTTGAATTTTCTACTGAAGTTTGCTACGACACTATCAAAACTCTGTTTTTCTATGCTTTGGAAGATTTTGGACATCAAACAAGCGAGGAAACTAGATGGATTATAGGTCATGAAAGTGTCCACATCAACTCCTACTTTTTCAGAGAGACGGGTTAGCAAGTCAACCAAGTCAACATCCACGTGGCATGAGACACATCATCAACTTCAGCACATTTAGAAAATCAGTTAGGTTTGATAAGCTCTATCAACAGATTTTGGTTGAATTCGTTAATGTTGGAAGAGTACTACTTTTATTCAAATTGTGCAAAACTGAAATTACTAAGATTTCTCAATAGGTGTCAAGTAGGATAAGGTCTCTAAGCTGGTTGATCAAATCTAGCCCCAAGTGGCATATTTTTGTAATTAATGATATGGTGGTGGTCTTACTCTATATAAGTGCAATTTTATGACTCTAAAAGGGTTGATCGATAATGTGAGAAGCTAACCCTATGTAAACTTTTGATCCAGCTAATATATATTGTAGCAACTCTGTTTGTATACCTGAGATTCATGTTATGGATTATATGTTCTTATCATGTTTTCTATGTTGCTATTAGTGTTCATAGTATTTTGATTACCTGGAATTCATGTCAAGTGCTCCAAATTCCTTCATTTTCTATGTATGACTGTGAATGTTTATTTGACATCAATTTTAAAGCCAGAAATGCCCCAATTTCCATTAAACACTGTTGATTGCCAATGATTTTCTTTTATTTGACTCCATGCCCAATGGTGGCAACCATCACATTCTCCTTCACTTGTAAAACCACATAAAAAGAAATCAGAGTTAGCCATCTGTAATTTTGAGTTGATTGAAGTAAATTTGATAATTGTTTTGAGAGAGCCCTCTTAGATTGGAAGGGCTAACTTCCAGTCAAAGTGGTTTAAAATAGTTATGCTGAGTTGAAGGTTGACACAACCAAACCCTTTTTAGCTCAGTGATAACAATATCTTTGCTGAAGGAGGCATACCCATGATCAACACATAAGCTAACATTACATGTACAATGACCAAAATACATGTCCATAGATGACTGATGGTGGACCCATGACTGGATGAATGTCTATATGATCATAATCATCATGCATTGTGATATGATATTACTCCTGAAATCACAACCCAAATGGATGAACCCGGCCCAAACCACTTACCGCCTTTGGCCTGCCCGAAATCCCACTTATATCGTGATTTCCCTTTGTATTTAAAAATACATTAAAACATTGAAAAACCCTGTAAAATGGCTTTATTGGACTTGAAATCATATATAATAGCATCAATAAACCCTTTCGGGTCCGGTTTCATCACATCGACGCTTTTTCCTTTGTATTTCATTTATTTAATGAAAATACAAAATACAAAGAAAAACCTTGTTTTCCGGATCTCAAAATATATATAATATCATCTATATTTTTATTGGGTACACAAATCATAGTTATATTGGCCCCACTCCATTGTAATGTGCCGACGCAATATTACGATGTGATTGATAGCAATCGCATATCACACATACCCTGGGCTGTTGTAAGTGCTCCTTTGTATTTACCGATAGCGATACAACGATGCAACTTGGGCTGTCGATTTGCATGCTTGATCGTTGGTCCTCATTGACCCTGCCAATTACTGTCGCGTATTCCTTGTGGTCTCCACCGATAGCCTCCCTTTGCCATCGATGATTTTGATTCACCGATCGGATCTGGACTGTTGATCGGCCAGATCCGACGGCTCCGATTAAAAGTTGCTTTAAACCTTCGATAAGCCTTATTTCTGTAGTTTCTTCATGTTTTTTCCTCCTTATAGTGTAATCCAACTTTTCTTCAAGTTCTTATTTTGCGATATTTTCGAGTGTTTGAAGACTGAGAGGGTTTTCTAGGATCCATTTGGATCATGCCTTCCCACTAAAAAAGCTTTTGGACCACCAAAAGTTGGGTTTTAAACATCAATCAAGTGAGGATACAACTTCCTCACTTGTCCAATCTCTATCCATCTTGCACTGCTTGGTTTTGAACCTTTGAGTCCAATTCTGAGGTACTCAACATCCCCTCTACGTTTAGTTCTCACCTTCCTGTCCAGAGTTGTATCTTCCTACAAATCATTGAGATATTCAGGCAACAGATCATTAATTAATGTTCAAATAGTCTCAATTTTCTGCATTAACTACTAAATAGATGTGCATGTAAGCTAGAAAATCAAGGCAAAAAGCATTCTCACCAATCTTCTCAAGTATCTTGAAAGGCCCATACCTTATTGGCTCCAACCTTTTACCTTCACCTTGCATTCTTTATTTATTGAAGATAGAAGGCAACTGACTTTTATCTTCGAGATCTTCAATTAATGAATGTTCAAATAGTCTCAATTTTTCTGCATTAACTACTGAATAGATGTGCATGTAAGCTAGAAAATCAAGGCAAAAAGCATTCTCACCAATCTTCTCAAGTATCTTGAAAGGCCCATACCTTATTGGCTCCAACCTTTTACCTTCACCTTGCATTCTTTATTTATTGATGTACAACCAAACTTGATCACAAACTTGGAATCTATGCTCAATTCGATGCTTGTCATGCCTTGCCTTGTACTTGGCTTAGCTCTGTTCCAGCTGTTCCTGCACTGCGTGGTGAATTTCCTGGATCTGTTCAATGAACTTGGTTGCTTGTCCACATCATTGTGTCCATCAACCACTATGTCTTTAGTAAAGACAAAATCCAAGGGAGACCTTGGTATAAAATCAAAACAAGTCTCAAAAGGATATCTTTGTGTAGAAGAATGCTTGGCATGATTATAAGTGTTATCACTCCAGGAAACTCTCCTAGGTTGCAGCTCAGAGATGCCTGGTAACATATAATCTTCAATATTGTTCTCTGAACTATTGGAATGGATGATGGTTTGGATCAAGCCAGATAACCATTTCAACTATGTTTTCACTCCAGACATGCATGAACACCCTCAGCTTGATAAGGCTTTAGACCATTAATGCTCAATAGTTTGTAGATTCAATGGATAGATGGAGAATACTAACCATACCGGTAGATGCATATATATAAACACATATGAATGGCTAGCTATAGGCAGTAAATGAAGAATACTGACTGTACCGGAAGATGCATATATAAAACACATATGAATGGCTAGCTATAGGCAGTAAAAGAAGCTTGCAAATCTAATTTATCAACGCAGAGATAAGATGACGGTTATCTGAAATTAGACAAAAAAGAAACCTGAACAACTTGTTCAAGTGTAAGCTTAGAACAAAAGAGAAAATGAACATTGAACATATAACAACAAAAGAAGCTTGTATTACTGGAATGAAGATGAGAAGTTGCAAGGAGCATAGCATCAATAGTCTGCAGAAGTTGAACCCTTATTACATTTAGCTTTCAACCTTTTATAGGTATTTTACAATGCTCCTGATCTCTCAAAGGCTCGGAGTCTAAATCTATCCTCCCTGTCTTGTTAACTGTTTGATGCCCTGACTAGGAAAGCATGGGCTCAGAGGTTCATTCCTTTGAAAAAAGAGTAACCACATTTAGGTAGTTTGTTGTGTTGGCAGGGAGCTCTCTCATGCCAGAGATGCCCCACAATAGGTTCTGTTGTTTTTGGCTGAGCGTTGTTTGCTCCATGATGTTTCTGTTTGTCTTGGATGAGTTGTATTGTCTACTCCATGATGTTTCTGTTTGTTTTGGATGAGTTGCGTGTGATGTGGCCCTTGTTATTCCCTTTCCAATCTTTGTTTCCTGGCAATCTGTCTCCCGGACACTGCTATGTGGTGGAATGGGTATTCGGGCCTTTGTTTTCCATTTAAATGTTTAGAGTGACTGTTTTTCTATTAAACACAGAAAAGTATCGCAACTGTGAGAAATCTCGCCCATTTCTGTTCTTCCAGACTTCAAAATTCCTTAAACATGGCCTATTTCTCAATCGGGCTCACCCTTAGGATCGCTATCACAAGTCATAGATGACCTGTTCCTTTGTTCCTTTTGTATTCTGAAATGTGTTGAAAAACACTAAAAATACATGAAAAATGGCTTATGGTGGACCTGAAAATATTATAAATTTTCCTTCCCGAACCCTTTCAGGTCTGGGACCTATCGCATCGGTGCCATTCCTTGGTTCCTTTTGTATTTCGTTAAATAACAAAATACATTGAAAATTCATTAAAAATGGCCTTCTTGTGGACTTGAAATACTATGCAATATTATGTATATAACCGTTGGGTCCGGTTAATCGTGCCTCTGTGAAACTCTGATAACGAAACCCCGATGTAACGTGGGCCGTCGATTTACATGCTTGATTGATAGTCCACGTTGCATCGTTGATCGCTATAGCAATCCCCATACTGTCTACACCGATTGCCACTATCTGCGACCGCCGAGTGCGACTGTTGATTACGACCACTGATTACGACTGCCAATCTGATCATTGGAGATCGCTGATCAGGAGTGTCTTGCGCCCATCCTTAAGTCATCTTCTTTGCTTGATGATTTGTGATTTTTCGCTTAGATCTGGGCCGTTGACCAGCCAGATCTAATGGCTGCTGTGCATTGCTCAGTTTAAGCCGCTGATACTTGGTTTTTTGACTGTTTTAATGTGTTTTAGCCTCCAAATAGTGTTTTTTCCCTTTTAAGGGCTCTCCTCCTGTGCTTGTTTCGATATTTGAATGATCCTTAAGAAGATTTTGAAGACTTCAAGAGCATATTTGGATATATTGGCATGATTTTTCTATCTTATGGAGACTTTAAAGAGCATATTTGGATCCATTTTTGGGCCATTTGCCAACAAGGCTAACACTGGCTCTTTCTGGGGATGAAAGCCTCCTTGTGAGGTTCCAAGAACTACAAAACAATGCCTTGGTTATAAAACCAAAATCAAATCTTCCTCCTAGTGTTCCACTGGGCATGGTGTCTATTTAGCATGAAATAAAAACTTTAAAAACCATATTTACAATAGCAAGGCTTTAAAGCCTTAAATGAAATAAAGTTAAGAAAAAACCCCACCCATTGATTGGGCCATCAAAAACTCCTCCCCCTGTAAATTGTGCAGAATAAAAATTTTGTCCATCTGAACTTGAGCGATGACAAACGGACCTATCCATAAGGCATCATGGTTGCCCTTATTTTCCTTCAACGCATCCCATTTAAGAACGCAGTCACCAAACTGAAAATTGACCCTTTTTTCCTTTCCGTCAAAGGTTTCTTTTTCTTGGTCAATGTGCATATCAACAAATTCATCAAAGACTTGTAAAAGCCTATTAATTTGATCATCCTCTTCAAAAACTTTCCAGTATTTGACATTGTCAGGCAGAGATGGTCTATATTTCACCTCATCTCTGTATGCTTTCAGCCTTGGATGTTTTGCTTGGAAGGTTTTGTTCACCTGAAAAGTTAATATAAAAGATGAATCAATGCATTCCTGTGTGGGGGACATAAGGACTACACCTACTCCTTCAGCTTCCTTAGAGCAAGCTCCATCAAAGAACATGTCCCAAATATGTGGGCCTTCTTCCTCCGTGATCTGGAAAACTGGTTTCTTAAGCTACGTGGAGGCCAACTGATATTCTTCAATCTGAAGAAAACAATCTCCGAAATCAGTGTCATCAACATAGATGGGATGATTAGTGGGGTTCTTCTCATCATTGATGGTATAAGCCAACTGAGCTTCTCTATATAATCTCCTGTTTTCACCTCCCAAAATTGGGACAGTAGCATAGGATAGATCATTTTTCAATGTTCCACCTAATCTCTTAATCCAGCCTCTGGAAAGAAACATGTCAAACTTGGGGGGTACATCTGCTACCACAATATCCATCATAATGCTTTTCATAGGTAGCTAGGACAAGGTAATGGCTAGATCCTTGATTAATCCCAAACATTTCACTTTCTTAGAGTCAAAGGAAAACAGGTCATGATAAGGCTTGGTAATGTCAAGACCCAATTTATCCATGATAGCCTTGGGCATTATATTATTGTTGGCTCTAGTGTCTAGAAGGCAATTGTGAAGGATTTTATCATGAATGGCCAAAGAGACATAGAATGATGGTGAGATGTCTTCGGAATTTTCAATCATTGGGATGAGAATAATAGCTGGTTGTGTTGTGTGTAGAGCATGATTGTTCAGAGGTCTTTGTTTCAGTCAGATGTATACCCCAAGAAGTTTGTACACCCCTCCATGTGGGGGGGGGGGGGTGGTGCGGGGACATGTCCCCCCCAGCGGGGGTTTGGGGGGCCGACCCCCCTTGGTTGGGGGGTCCCGGGGCTCGGTGGCAGCGCCCCCGAAGCTAAAAGCAGATGTAAAATTGCCTTGTAAAAGTATAGTAATTTCTGGTCAATCTGGGCCGTTCATTAGGTAGATGATCTGACAGTAGAACTTATGTTTAGTTTAGGGTTTTGTGCCCTAGAAGGCAACCCCTCTTTTTGTATGAGGGAATTGTATTGAGTCTGCGTAATATATGTGTACTCTCTGAGCAAGAAGTAGAGAGGTGAGATTGTGAGAGAAAACAAAGGATATTACAACGGATCTTCTGTAGGTTGTGTCTCTTAATTTTGCTGGATAATAGAAAGGAAGGACTGGCTGTTCGGGGTGGACATAGCCCAATCTGGGTGAACCACATATATCTGTGTCTCTCTTGTTTTATGCATTTTCTGTGTTTATATTTCTGCAATATTTTATGTGTTCTATTGCTCCGTAATATATAATTTCATAACAACTGGTATCAGAGCCGAAGGTCTATTTGGCTGATAAACTCGCAGGAAAGAAGGGTTCCTCGTTCGAGTGGGAGCAATGGCAGAAGATGGTAAGTTTAGGGTCGAGAAATTTAATGGCCAAAACTTCTCGTTGTGGAAGATGTAGATGGAAGATTATCTGTATCAGAAAGATATATACCTACCATTGGGCGGTGTTAGAGCCTAGATTTACCTCAGGCTAAAAATGTGAGCTTCTAGGTCCACATCAAACCACGCTCAGCTTGGTAGCTAGCCCTACCAGGTTAGGAGAGGGCTCTCTCCAGGTCAATCTCAGATAATTATGGTCAGTAAGGGCTTGAGATGATTGATATAGCTACTAATCTTAGGCTAGGTAAATATGTAAAAGAGTTTGTTTGATAAAATAATGTTTTGTTGGCTCTAAGGGAAAGGCAGATTTTGGGTGCAGGGAATGAGGCACAGTCTTGCAGGGATTTCGATGGGGCAAGGCAGGAAAATATATTTGGCACTATAAATCAAGTGAGGTGGATGGATTAGATTGAGGAGGAGTTGAAGAGGGCAAGGGAAGCCATGGATCCTCTCCAAACAGTGGAAAACATTAAAAGACTAAAACAAACTTCAAGTAGAGCACTGCACTTCTCAATGTATTCCACTTACACTCTTGTTTGTTTCGCTGAGAAGAAATAAAGAGAAGTGATACATATAACACATGAATAAATTCAGAAATACATAAGAAAGAATTGTACCAAAACAAATTCCACAGGGATCCCAAAGAATGCTACAAATCTTGGTCTCAATTCCTTAGCCAAAATACTGATATGAGTGTACAATGAAGCTCAAGGATTTCTCAAGATTCCAACCATGCTAATGATTGAAAAACAACATAATATAGACAAACATAGCTCATCATTTCCTCTAGGGGTCGAGCTCACATGTTTAGGAACTGATCCCACTAATACTAAAGTGAGAACTAGAAACTAGGCAACATAACAACATGCCTCTAGAAACAAGGAAACTGATTCATTCAGTTTCAAACAACCTTTAAACTGATGAATCTACCTATAAAATTAAAAATATAACATATTTACATCATGATCCATCAATTTTCATCAAATTACATCATAAATTTGCCACTAGGAAAGTGAAAAAGTCAAACTAGGCAAAGCTAGGCGAAAAACAGAGCAAAACTTGGTCAAACTGGCAATTTTTCTTCTACGCGCCGCGCCTGTTTAGACCCACATTTGGAGGCCTTCCCCATGTCAAAATCAGCTCCATGTAGGCTTGGTGGAAATACCTACCTGTATACTTTCTAACCCAAGTTGAATTTTTCAATTTGGTCTTCATTTGCCCTGTCAAAAATCAAATCTCCCAAGGCTACTTCCTGTGTGTCAAAATAGGGGCAGTGAGGTCATTTTTTGAGTGTTTTTGACCTCTTTGAGGGCTCAAAACCTGCCCAAATTTCTTGGCCATAGGTAGGAAAGCATAACTTTTCATGAAAAATCCATAAATGTAAAGTTTTTTTGATTTGGAGCCCTCTAGCAGAAGCGAGCACCACGTGGTGCGGCGCATAGGGAGGAAAACTCTGTTTTTTGTGCAAAAAATTTCCAAAATGCAAAAATTGCTCCAATTTTTTTGAAATTTGGGCTGGACCTTCTTTATCAAGAGCTATGTTGAGCCAAGGATTCCTTGATCAATATCCAAAGTCGATCATGCTCCTTTTGCTTCTTTTGCCTCTTTGATGCCTTCCTTAATTTTGCCTTTAAATTCCTTATTCGTGCATTGCAAATTTTATTCCTTGCCATGTAATGAAAAGCCACGTGTCTCAGCAATGCCTTGTCCAGTAGTCTCTCTAAGTGGATGTTGACTCTCTTGAGCCAAGACTTGCGATCGGCATTGATCTCCCGCTCGAGTGAAGTGAACTCCACCTCCTCCTTTGGGCAGCTTGGCGATTCTCCCGAATGTTTTGTAACTCCATGATCACCTGCTGATCTTCAAGCTGCTTATTCCTTTGCTCCAAGTATTTTATAATCCACTTAGCCCTATCCAAGTTGAGGGAAAAGGCTTTGATTTCTGTTTGCTTCTCTTGGATGACCGCTTTGAGATTTGTGCTTTCCGGGACCATGTCTGTATCATCATCCCCAATAAGAATAAAGTCCTGCTCACCTGAAGGCCCTTCATCCTGTATTGGCCTCTTGCCTTTGTCATGAACCTGTGGTGCTGATGTTGGAGATAAGAGATGGCAAGTGGGCAGGCCTGTAACTCAGCAAGAGTGGTTGGTTCTTCTCTGATATGTTTGCTACCTATGAGGCCTCCTGGGTGCATGTCCTTCTGTAGGTGAGTCACTTTGGGTCTCCTCTTCATAATCATATGAAGGATCAGATGCCATGGCTAGTGGTAGATAAACTGTCTTGAATAAATAGGTGCTGATATGTCAAACTGTTTTAAACTATTTTTGATGATGTGTTGATCTCTGCCACCAAGGGAAAACAATGAAATGAGGGACAGTGGAAGGGGAATTTATGGAAATGGGGAATTAAGGATTGTTGGTATAGATTTTAGTTAGGGAAATATGGGATGTTTTGGGAGTTTTTGTATAGGATTAGGGTTTGGGGATTTACAATTGGGATTTTGGGAAAGGGAACTTAGGATAGGGGATTAATTAATTTAGGGGGTAGGGAAGCTTTGGGAATAAGGGAATCAAGGGATAAATGGGATGAGAGAGTGAACTTGGTGACAAAACAGTCAATCAAAACCCTAGAAGCAAGTTTCTTCAAATGGTAGGGTTTGATTGTTTTTTACAAGTACCATAAAACATGCACCACAAAACAAGCATCAACTTGAATAGCAAACAGTATTTGGAGGCTCTACCTACTTGTTTCAAGACCAATCCATGCAATTTCGGGCGATTGGAGTGAGTTTGGGCAAGTTTCGGTCTCTCTGGCTGTGTGTGCCACACATCCAGCCCAATGCACCGTGCCCCTCCTATACGCCGCGCCCTTGTTATTTTACACTGGATTCTAAGGCCCAGTGCGCCGCGCCTTATGGGTGCGCCGCACCTCCTGCCCAGTGTGCCGCGCCGGTTAACTTGGAGCATTTTTTACCTAATTTCTCACTTTTTCACCAAAATTATTGTGCCTTGCTTTTCTTTTACAAATGAACTTTTCAAATGTAGGAATAGCTTATAAACAAAGAGCTTTTGGAATTTTGGCTCATGAAACCCACTTTCATAATGTTTTATAAATGACTTTATTTCAAACTCTATTTTTTGGACTTTTTCACTTCTCTTAAGTTTTATGATGAATTAAATGACCTGAGCTTTGCTTGTTTTGTAGGTGTTGGAGCTTTTTGGGCTAAGGAAAGAAACCAAGGTGCAGATGAAGGAATTTAGATGAGGAAAACAAAATTTTCATGATTTTTGTACAATAAAAGCTAAATACTCTGTTTTTTTCCTCAAAATAGATTTTTGAGGAAAAACACAATTTCGAACACTTGGCGATGAAATTTCTTGATGTTGAAACCTCCTCATGGCCTGCTGGTTGCTTATTAGACATTTTGACACATTTTTTGACGAAACCCTAATGAAACCCTAGACCTAATAGACAATGAAACCCTAAAATGACTTTTGCAACCTTTAATACAAAAAGAGGACTGTATATCCTTTTTGATGAGCAAACATGAACCAGCAAGTAAATGACATGAGGGAAACTATAGGAAATCCACTCGCGTAGATGATCCATGCGCCTAATGGAATGCAAATGACTGGGTGGGACTCCTAATATGAAATGCAACAAAAGGATTTGATCTCTAACGGAGGGATGAAGATACCGACACTAAAATTGACTCCATTGGGGATGGTAGCACCTTGGAGGTGCTAAGAACTACAGATCTCTGGGAAAGCTGACAGTGCCTTCATCCATTGGGCTATGGAATCAATAACTTCAATGAAACAAAACTGAACCCTTGACTTAAAGACTCAATTTCAAGACTAAAATTGACTCAAAAGTGACTCATTTTCAAGATTGAAATTGACTGACATACCTGACTCTAATGAACCAAACCAAAATTGAAATCAAACTCCAGCTTTATAGCCTTCACCTCGGGCCCCAGGCTAAAGAATGAAAACAATACACACTTGCAATGGAATTGAAACACACCGGTATATACAATGATGAATGGAACATCAGAAAACATTTCACAAATAATACCACTTGAGGTGCTGACCATTGACTACTCCACCCGGATAATCTTCGCCATTCAGATCTTGCAACAGGAAAGCATTCTGGCCCTGATATGCAACAATCTTGTACGGCCCTTTCCAAAGATTTTCAAATTTGCCATGTTTACCTTTATCCTCATTCCTTGCATCCCATTTCAACACTATATCTCCTATCTCAAAATTGTCCGCCTTTGCTTTTCGGTCATATATTCTCTTGATTCTTTCCTGCAACTTGAAAGTATTTTGAGATACCTCCTCCCTGGTCTGCTACAAGTGAATCATTTGATTAATCCTCCGCTGCAAACCATCCTCTTCGCTGCCTGCTTCTTGCAATAGTTTGACCACCGGGACTGCTAAGAGGTCGGGAAAAATGTGTCCATACCATATACAAGTTCAAAAGGAGACATGCCTATAGATTTTTTGTGACTTACCCTATCTACCCAAAGTGCATTGACTAGCTTTTTGTGCCAACTTTTCTTGTTAATTTCCAACAGCTTTTTGATAATGTTGACAAGAGACTTATTTGAGGATTCGGCCAATCCATTGCCCTATGGATAATAGGTAGTTGAATGCCCCAAAGTGATTTGATACTTATGACAAAAATAAATCATTCTTTTCGATTTGAAGGCTGCTGCATTTTCGGTGATCAACTTATTGGGATAGCCAAAACGAGACAAAATGCTATTTTCAAGAAAGGAGATAATTACCGAATCGATGGCTTGTCTTGTAGGAATTGCCTCTATCCATTTGGTGAAATAATCCATTGCTGTGAGGATCCACTTATGCTGCGCTGAAGAAGAAGGATGAATCTCACCGATGAAATCCAAACCCCACTGCTGAAATGGGGCACTAACTTCAATAGGTTTGAGTGGTAAAGGTTGCAACTTTCTCTTACCTTGAAAAATATGACACTCATGGCAGTTGGCCACTATTTTGTACACATCAGAAAAAAGGGTTGGCCAATAATGCTCGGCTCTCAAGATTTTATTGGCGGTTGTCTTCCAGAAAAGATGAACTTCGAAATGCCCTTTGTGAAACTCCTCCATTACCTGTTTCACTTCTTCTTCCACTAAACAATTTAGCAAGACACCACCGGGGTCTTTCCAATAAAGTGCACCATTCATGAAACAAAATTTTGCAGCTTTCAATTTCAGTGTCCTACTCTTATTCTTAGCCATTCTGGGTGGTGATGACAGATTTTGGAGTACATAAATAATGTCCGAATACCAAGGAGAAATGAGGAACATTTCTGATACCTGTACGGTCAGTTTCTCTTCATTTTCCTCAGAAATAGTAGGAATTAGATTGATGTCCAGGATGTGCAGATTTGACTTAGCCATCAGTTTAGCAGCCCTTGGCCTTTAACGAGCTTTGTCGGTTTTATTTCCATATCATACTCCAACAAGGCAACAATCCATTTGCCTCTTCTCCCCTTCGGATCTGTTTGCACTAGGACATTCTTAACAACAACATTTGGGACTTAAGCAAGAATGTGAGAATGAAAAATATAAACCCGAAAGTCCTTTAGTGCCTTTACCAAAGCAAGGGCCTGTTTTTCAATAATATTATACTTCAATGTAGTATCCCTTATGGTTCTTCTGAAAAAAGCGATTGGCTTCTCGAGCTGGTCTATTTTTTGCATTAAGACCGCTGCCATAGTATGATTCGAGGCAAACGAAAACAAAATAAAATCCTGAGTATAGTCCGGGCTGATCAAAACCGGAGCTAAAGAAAGTGTTAATTTCACTAAATTGAAAGATTTAACCACTTCCTCCGTCCACCTTACTGCACTATCCTTTTTGAGCATATTTGTGATCTCTCTTAAGTGTTCTGCAAGATTGGGCACAAAGCGACGTAAAAAATTGATCTTACGGTTGAAGGATTGGATTTCTTTCTTACTTCGTGGAAAATCAATATTTTGAATGGCCTCCACCCAAGATGGATCAATACGGATGCCCTCCTTTGAGATGATGTGCCCAAGAGGTTTTCCCTCATCCATGGCAAACAAACTTTTCTTTGGATTAAGAAAGATGCCATATTTCCTCCACCGCTGAAACACAATCTTCAAATGATATAGGTGATCTTCATCTGAATTAGAGAAAACAGTTAATTCATCAAGATAAACAACTAGGAAAACATATTTTTCATTGGCAAATGCGATGTCCATGGCCCGTTGAAAGGTTGCAACAACATTTTTCAATCCAAAAGGCATCTTTGCATAGTGAAAGGTTCCCCACGAAGTGGTGAATGCTGTTTTGTCTCGATCATCCTCATGGACCAGAATTTGGTTATAACTCTAATAACCATCAAGTAGTGACATCCTAGATGCTCCAACTACTCGCTGAAGTATATGATCCATCTTGGGCAATGGATAGTTGTCCTTCAAAGAAAATTTGTTTAGATTTCTAAAATAAATACATAGCCGAATCTCACCTGTCTTCTTGCGCACGGGAACCAAGTTTGAAATCCAATCTGAAAATCTTATGGGAACTATGATACCAGCTTTATTCAATCGGTTCACTTCCTTCTTAATCAAGGGCAACAACTTTGGATTTATTCTCCTCAGCTTTTGACGAAATGGCTTTTGATTAGGCTTGAGTGGGATGACATGCTGAATGATACTTGTATCATATGACTTCAAATCTGAATAATCCCAAGCAAAAACAGTGGTGAAAGAAGATAACAAGCTGATATACTTGGCCTTTACCTGTGGAGGCAATGCTTTTGACAATTTTACCATCTTCGGATTTTCAGCTGATCTAATGTTTACATCCTCCACACCTTTTTCGGTTGGCAGCAAGCTTGGTTTTCGTGCCACATCACCATGATCGAACAGTTCCTCTAAAAGGATTAAACCTTTAGGGATATGTTGTCTTTGAGCTGCAAAACCTCCATCTGTTTACCTCTATATCTGCATCACCATCATCATATTCCACATCAATAGAAGTGTCCTTGAATTTACCTTTGTTCTGTAGAAATTCATCGATCTCATCATCATCTTGGAACACTTGCCAATACCTTTGATTGTCGGGGATAGCTGGGCGGTGTTTCACGTGAATCTCAAACTTGTCGTTTGAGTTCATTCGCACTTTCAAATTACTTGCTGCTGTTGCAAGTGAATCGGCAATGATATTCTGAGCACGAGGAACACAAGTTAAAGTATAATCTAAAAATACTCTCAAAATATCAAGCACTGCATTTCGGTAAGCCCGCATTCTAGGATGTTTTGCTTGGTATTCCCATTTCACTTGCTTGATAACCAGCTCGGAGTCGCTATACAATGAAATCCTTTTGGAATTCAGCTTTCGAAGAATTTTTAAACCAGCAATCAAAGCTTCATACTCGGCCTCATTATTTGAACAATCAAAAACTAGTTTATAAGAGCAGACCCTTACATTGCTAGGCACTTTGTTTGGAGCGAAAACAGGGTTGTGAATCCATATGCCAATTCCAGCACCTTCCCTTCCTACCGCACCATCAAAATCCATGACCCACAGGTCCACTTCATCCTCTTCCAAGTGTTGAAATTCCTTATGTGCTGTTTCTTGTCCTTACTGTCCATATTTATGCTGCTGTTGACCAGCTAATTGCTCAGTAGTATTTTGTCTTTCTTGCCTTAAGATTTCTCTAAAGTTTTCAATGATTTCAAGAACGTCTTCTACTTGAAATATTTGGCTATTTACATCATTAAAGCTATTTGAATACAAAACAGATGACTCTAAATCAGTATGTACATAGTTGATCAGATGATTTACCGGTTTCTCCTTGCTAGTAATCATATATTTCATCTTTTGTTCCCGATATAGTTTCCTCATCTGGCTGAACACGAGAATGGTAGCATAGGAGAAATCAAGCTGCATTTTTCCTTTAATCTTTGCTCCCCAAGATATGGAAAGAAGCATGCCAAACCTGGGAGGTATATCCGCTACGACTACATCCATCAAAACATTTTTGGCCGGAATCTGATCCAAACTGACCACCAAATCTTTGATTAGACCAATGCACCTTACTCTCCCGGAATCAAAAGAGTAAAGGTCATGATACTTTCTCGTAATATCCAGTCCCAATTTCTCCATGATGGCCTTGGGCATGAGATTATGAGAGGCTCTGGAATCAAACATAGCATTTTGCAACACAAAGTTGTGCACCCTGAGACTGATGTAGAAAGGGGCTACATCACTATCTTGAGACTGACCTTCCAATGCTGGCCCAAAAATCAACTCGAGACTGTCATCCTCCACATTCACCATATCAGATGATGGATCTAAATTAAAAATTTTGGAGACCTGACCTTTATAATTGTTGTTCTTCATTAACTCAGTCAAAGGAATGGATATCTTTATCTTGGCAATTTCATTTTCCAAATTAAAAACTGAAACGTTTTCTACCTCTTTCGCTAGAACATCTTTCTTTTCAGGTTTATCCTTTGTCCTACTTGGCTGATTGGATTTCTCGTTTGTTGATGGTGTTTTACTGGTGGTAGGATCAACTACCTCTTTTCCTCTTTTCTGCACATTAGGAGGATCATTCTTTGACGCTGCTGCCTCCTTCCTTTTCTGAATTGGGTTCAAGGGAACATCTCTATTTCGGAGTGAATATTGTCACTGCTGAGCCGACAAAGCATTCATGTATCCTCTTTGGTACTCATCGGACTCTTCCTCAAGAATTGTCTCATTTGTTAAAATGAAATTGTCATCCCTTTGTTCATCTGAATTCTCAGAATACTCCTCATCCTCAGTGATGAAAATAGGCATATCATCGAGCGTAAAGAAATGATTTTCTTCGCCAATCATATTTCATTATTCATCTGATTCCAGACCATGTAGAAAGTTCTGCTGTAGAGGTGTTTGCACTGGCTACTGTGCTGTGGGATCTTGGGCTCACTGCTCTCTTTGTTTGATTCTATATTGTGGCTGCTGCTGGCCACGGAAGTTAGGATTTCTAACTTGAGGTTCAGGTTTGTCAATTTTCATCCTCTCTAGCACCTACTCCACCTTCCTAAGTACTTGCTCTGACGAGGAAGACTATTCTTTTATAGTGACTTTCTTTTCTGCTCTTACTCTAGCTCTCTTGGCTAGTAGATTTGCCTCAACACTAACCGCAATCTTCTGCATGTCTTCCAACGTGGCCGGATCTCTCTCTCTTAGTTGATAGGCCATATCAGTATCAAAACCGTTCAGAAACTTAATCAAGGCTAGCCCCATGGGTGGCCTTAGATGATCAGGGATTGCATTGTAAATAGAATTAAATCTAATGTAATAATCTTGGACAGACTCACCAACTTTCCACTTGATGTGCTCGTATTCAGAAAGGATCTAAAGAGGATTTTTCTTCACTTCCCAATGATCTAAGAATTATCTTTGCAGATTGGATAATGTAGTGATACTTGCAGTGGGCAAAGCTCTGAACCATTTCCTAACTTCACCACCAAATGTCTGTACAAACAGTCTCATTGTCACATTTTCTGCATCGATCTCATGAAGGTCAAAGAAATCTGCCATTCTGTCCACATGCTATTGAGGTGTAACAATGTGAGGAGTGCCATCAAATAAATGAATTTTTCTTTGATAATCAGTGGGTATATCATCCAAATTCTGAGGTAACACAAGGGGCGCAAAACGAGCAACCATTTCTCTCGGTGGATTCGGTCTTGGGGATGTTGGGGGAGTAGGTGCAGCTAATGTATGAGCTGTATGAGGAGGGGTGTGCGAAGGCGAAGAAATTTTGGATGTTTGAGGAGTAGAAGGAGTAGATGGAGGTGATACAAATGTAGACATTTGATCAGATATAATAGGCTGCACAGGGATGGTGGGAATGAAAGGCGGTTCGGTGGGAATCCTTGAGCTGGATGCAATTGCGGAAGATCCAAGGGTTGCAGATGCAGTTTCTAGGAAATCAACGATATTTGAAGCCAAAACTGTAGTCTGGAGCTGTCTCAAAATATAATCCTCAATAGACTTATTAGCCCTTTCAGTTTCTAGATCAGCGAGAAATTCCTGATTCAGGATTGTGGAGCTAACAACACTTTCAGATTTGGTTACAAACAATGACAAATCAAACTGTTCATCAAAATCAAGCTCTTCAAGATACTCAAAAATCACAGGACATGAATGTGATTTGACTACGAGAATTACAAAACTCTCTTGACGAAGGATTCTTGGAATAAGATTGGGATTCTCGTATATAGGAGGAGGATTTGGATCTGGATTGGCTCTGGTATATCTTCTGGAAGCCCGTGTGCTATTATTTCCAAGAGATAAAATGGAAATCTACAACTTATTCAGCCTATCAAATCCTAAACTTATCATCCAAAGTTTAGAATTAATTATCAAATGCATTGGGGTGAGTTGTAGGTTAGATTTTCCGTTAATGAGACTAGACTGGAGATTGATTGAAGTAGCGTATATCTACTTGCGCTCATGCAAAGAAAAAGTGTTTCAAAGGCTACCTAGCTAATCTTCAGACTTCGTCTGTAGTTTCAAAATGAAGAATACTAACAAAAAATCAATTTATACTCCCCAGTATGGTCGCCACTATGTTAGAGCCTAGATTTACCTCAGGCTGAAAAGGTAAGCTTCTAGGTCCACATCAAAGCACGCTCAGCCTGGTAGCTAGCCCTACTAGGTCAGGAGAGGGCTCTCTCTGGGTCAATCTCAGCTAATTATGGTCACTAAGGGCTTGAGATGACTGATATAGCTACTGATCTTAGGCTAGGTAAAGATGTAAAAGAGTTTGTTTGATAAAATAATGTTCTGTGGGCTCTAAGGGAAAGGCAGATTTTGGGTGCAGGGAATGAGGCACAATCTTGCAGGGATTTCGATGGGGCAAGGTAGGCAACTGCATTTGGCACTATAAATAAAGTGAGGTGGATGGATCAGACTGAGGAGGAGTTGAAGAGGGCAAGGGAAGCCATGGATCCTCTCCAAACAGTGGAAAGAATTAAAAGACTAAAACAAACTTCAAGTAGAGCACTGCACTTCTCAATGTATTCTACTTACGCTCTTGTTTGTTTAGCTGAGAATAAATAAATAGAAATGATAGATATAACACATGAATAAATTCACAAATACATAATAAAACACTGTACCAAAACAAATGCCACAGGGATCCCAAAGAATGCTACAAATCCTGGTCTCAATTCCTTAGCCAAAATACTGATATGAGTGTACAATGAAGCTCAAGTCTTTCTCAAGAGTCCAACCATGCTAATGACTGAAACAAAACATAATATAGACAAAAATAACTCATCCTTGCCTCTAGGGGTCGAGCTCACATGTTTATGAACTGATCTAACTGATCCTAAACTAAGAACTAGAAACTAGGCAACATAACAACATGCCTCTAGAAACAAGGAAACTAATTCATTCAGTTTCAAACAACCTTTAAATTGATGAATCTACCTCTAAAAGTAGAAATATAAAATATTTACATCATGATCCATAAATTTTCATCAAATTACATCATAAATTTTCCATTAGGAAAGTGAAAATGTCAAACTAGGCAAAGCTGGGCGAAAAACAAAGCAAAACTTGGTCAAACTGGCAAATTTTCCTCTATGCGCCATGCCTGTTTAGACCCACTTTTGGAGACGTTCCCAATGTCCAAATTAGCTCCTAGTAGGTGTGTTGGAAAAGCCTGCCTGTCTAATTTCCACCCCAAGTGGAATTTTTTAATTTGGCCTTCATTGGACCTGTCAAAAATCAACTCTCCCAAGGCTACTTCTTGTGTGTCAAAATAGAGGCAGTGAGGTCATTTTTTGAGTGTTTTTTACCTCTTTGAGGGCTCAAAACCTGCCCAAATTTCTTGGCTATAGGCAGGCAAGCATAAATGTTCATTAAAAATCTAGAAATGCAATTCTTTTGTGATTTGGAGCTCTCTAGCAAAAGCGATCGCCATGTGGCGCGATGCATAGGGAGGAAAACTCTGTTTTTTGTGCAAAAAATTTCCAAAATGCAAAAATTGCTCCAAATTTTTTGAAATTTGGGTTGGACCTTCTTTATCAAGAGCTATGTTGAGCCAAGGATGCCTCAGCCAATATTCGAAGTCGATCATGCTCCTTTTGCTTCTTTTGCCTCTTTGATGCATTCCTTAATTTTGCCTTTAAATTCCTTATTCGCGCCTTGCAAATTTTATTCCTTGCCATGTAATGAAAAGCCATGTGTCTTAGCAATGCGTTGTCCTTGTCGGCCTTGTATAGAAGTTTCTCTAAGTGGATGTTGACCCTCTCGATCCAAGACTCGCGATTGGCATTGATCTCCCGCTCGAGTGAACTGAACTCCACCCTCCTCCTTTAGGAAGCTTGGCGATTCTCCCGAATGTTTTGTAACTCCATGATCACTTGCTGATCTTCAAGCTGCTTATTCGTTTGCTCCAAGTATTTTATAATCCACTTAGCCGCCTCCAAGTTGAGAGAAAAGGCTTTGATTTTTTTCTGCTGCTCTTGGATGACCGCTTTGAGATTTTTGCTTTCTGAGCCCATGTTTGTATCATCATCCCCAATAAGAATAAAGTCCCGCTCACCTGAAGACCCCTCATCCTGCATTGGCCTCTTGCCTTTGTCCTGAACCTATGGTGCTGATGCCGGAAACAAGAGATGGCAAGTGGGCAGGCCTGTAACTCAGCAAGAGTGGTTGGTTCTTCTCTGATATGTTTGCCACCTTTATGAGGCCTCCTGGGTGCATGTCCTTCTGTAGGTGAGTCACTTTGGGTCTCCTCTTCATAATCATATGAAGGATCAGATGCCATGGCTGCTGGTAGATAAAATGTCTTGAAGAAATAGGTGTTGATATGTCAAACTATTTTAAACTGTTTTTGGTGATGTGTTGATCTCTGCCACCAAGGGAAAATAATGAAATGAGGGACAATGGAGGGGTAATTAAGGACTGTTGGTATAGATTTTAGTTAGGGAAATATGGGATGTTTTGGGAGTTTTTGTATAGGATTAGGGTTTGGGGATTTACAATTGGGATTTTGGGAAAGGGAACTTAGGATAGGGGATTAATGAATTTAGGGGGTAGGGGAGCTTTGGGAATAAGGGAATCAAGGGACAAATGGGATGAGAGAGTGAACTTGGTGACAAAACAGTCAATCAAAACCCCAACAACAAGTTTCTTCAAATGGTAGGGTTTGATTTTTTTTTACAAGTACCATAAAACAAGCACCACAAAACAAGCATCAACTTGAATAGAAAACAATATTTGGAGGCTCTACCTACTTGTTTCAAGAACAATCCATGTGATTTCAGGTGATTGGAGTGAGTTTGGACAAGTTTCGGTCTCTCTGGCTGTGTTCGCCGTGCCCCACCTATGCACTGCGCCCTTGTTATTTTACACTGGATTCTGAGGCCCAGTGCGCCGCGCCTTGTGGGTGCGCCGTGCCTCCTACCCAGTGCGCCGCACCGGTTAACTTGGAGCGTTTTTTACCCAATTTCTCACTTGTTCACCAAAATTTCTTTGCCTTGCTTTTCTTTTACAATTGAACTTTTCAAATGTAGGAATAGCTTATAAACAAAGAACTTTTCGAATTTTGGCTCATGAAACCCACTTTCATAATGTTTTACAAATTACTTTATTTCAAACTCTATTTTTTGGAATTTTTCACTTCGCTTAAGTTTTATGATGAACTAAATGACCTGAGCTTTGCTTGTTTTGCAGGTGTTGGAGCTTTTTGGGCTAAGGAAAGAAACCAAGGTGCAGATGAAGGAATTTAAATGAGGAAAACAAAATTTTCATGATTTTTGTACAATAAATGCTAAATACTCTATTTTTTTCCTCAGAATAGAGTTTTGAGGAAAAACACAATTTCGAACACTTGGCGATGAAATTTATTGATGTTGAAACCTCCTCATGGCCTGCTGGTTGCTTATTAGACACTTTGACACATTTTTTTGATGAAACCCTAATGAAACCCTAGACCTAATAGACAATGAAACCCTAAAAATACTTTTGCAACCTTTAATACAAAAAGAGGACTATATATACTTTTTGATGAGAAAACATGAACCAACAGGTAAATGACATGAGGGAAACTATAGGAAAGCCACTCGCGTTAGATGATCCATGTGCCTAATGGAATGCAAAAGATTAGGCGGGACTCCTAATATGAAATGAAACAAGAGGATTTGATCTCTGATGGAGGGATGAAGATACCGACACTAACAGGTGGAAAAGAAAAGATGACGATGGGTATGACAGATGAAGAATGGAACCTTCTCGATAGAAAGGCAATCGAAAAAATATGGTTGTGCCTCGCAGCATCGGTCGCCTTCAACATTTTGAAGGAAAAAATGACAAAGGGTTTGATTAAGGTGTTGGAGAAACTATATGAAAAACCATCGGCCTCAAACAAGGTATTTCTTATGAAACGGTTATTTAATATGAAGGTATCGGAAGGTGGATCTGTTGCAGACCATTTAAATGATTTTAATACTGTTACAAGTCAGTTATGTTCTGTAGGGGTAAACTTTGATGATGAAGTTAGAGCTCTGTTATTCTTGTGTTCAATACCAGAAAGTTGGAATGGTTTAGTAATGGCCATTAGTAACTCTGTTTCTGGATCTAGTACTTTAAAGTCTGATGATGTTGTTGGTGCTATCCTTAGCGAGGAAATGCGATGGAAAAGCTCCGGTGAGAATCCGGTAATGCTTTGAGTGCAGAGTCTAGGGGAAGAAAAATGGAAAGAGGAAAGAGCTCAGGATATCGCAGTAAATCAAGGAAAGGGAGATCCAAGTCCAGATCAGGGATAGTGTGTTGGAAATGCGGAAATAAAGGACACCTAAAGAAAGAGTGTAGATCTCGGAAGGGAAAAGAAGGAGATGCACAACAAGAAAACAATCATGAAGCAAATGTGACAGGTGAGGTGTTACAAGATGCTTTGATTCTTTCTTTCAAAAATATTACTGATTCCTGGGTGGTAGATTCAGGGACCTCATTCCATGCCACACCTGATAAGAAATACTTTCATGACTATGTTCAAGGAGATTTTGGATGAGTTTGTTTGGGTGATGATAAACCCTATAAAATTGTTGGAATGGGTAAGGTTCTTGTAAAATAGCAAAATGGAAACCAATGGCTGCTAAAGGAGATAAGGCATGTTCCAGATATAAAGAAAAATCTGATTTCAATAGGGCAATTAGGCAGTGAAGATTGTGCGATAACTTTCACAGATAAAGCTTGGAAGGTCACCAAAGGAGCCCTGGTAATAGAAAAAGGGGAAAAGGTTGGTACATTGTATTTATGCAATGGTATTTCTAACTCTGTTAATGCTTTAACTTCCAAAGGAGCAGATGTAACATTATGGCATCATAGGCTGGGACACATGAGTAAGGGGATAAAGATTCTTCACTCAAAGAATTTGTTGCCGGGTTTGAAGAATGTTGATTTAGACTTCTGTGAGAATTGCATTTATGGAAAACAGAAGAGAGTCAGATTTCTTAGAGTTGGGAAAGAAAAGAAGAGTGAAAAATTAGAGCTTGTCCATACAAATGTATGGGGACCTGCTCAGGTATCATCCCTTGGTGGCTCTCATTATTATGTTACTTTTATTGATGATGCAACTAGAAAAACTTGGATTTGTTGTATTAAGAATAAATCTGATGTATTTGATACTTTTAAGAAACGGAAAGATTTGGTTGAGATTGAGACAGGAAAGAAATTGAAGTGTCTTAGATTAGACAATGGAGGTGAATATTGCAGCAAAAAGTTTGATAGGTACTGTTCAGAGCATGGAATTCGTAGAGAGAAGGCAGTTCCAAGAACACCACAAGAAAATGGTGTGTCAGAAAGGATGAATAGAACAATCATGGAGCGTGCAAGGTGGATGAGATTGCATGCAGGATTGACTTTACAGTTTTGGGTAGATGCTTTAGATACTGTTGTTTATCTAATAAATAGAGGGCCTTCAATTTCCTTGGATGGTGGTGTTTCAGAGGAAGCACGGACAGGTAAAAATGTAAACTACTCTTTTTTAAAGCCTTTTGGTTGTGAGGCCTTTGTCCATATTGATAAAGAAAATAGAACAATGATTGTGGCAAAGTCAGAGAAATGTACCTTTATTGGATACGGTGTTAATGATTTTGGTTATCGCTTATATCATTACGAAAATCACAAAATCATTAGGAGAAAAGATGTAATATTCAATGAAAAGGTCTTGTATAAGAATCAGTTGTAGGAAAAGAAATAGGAAAAGGGAAACAAGGAATTCATAGTCCTTGATGAGATCACTGAAAAAGTAAAGGTGCCTAAAAATAATAATAATCAATAACCACAACAACAAAAACCACCACAATAGCAATAGGCGCCCCAAACACCTGAAGGTGGTGTTAGAAGATCTACCAAGATAAGTAGACCCCCTAAACGATACTCTCCTTCATTATATTATTTATTGTTGACTGATTCTGGTGAACCCAAATGTTATGAAGAAGCAATGTAGGTTGAAAGCAGGACGAAGTGGGAGGTAGCCATGGAAGAAGGGATGGACTCCTTAATGCATAACCAGACTTGGGACTTAGTCAGGTTTCCTGCAGGAAAAACTACATTGAAGACTAAATGGGTTTACAGGCTGAAGGAAGAAGATGGAGGAAAACAGAGGTATAAAGCTAGACTTGTGGTGAAGGGGTTTGCACAAAAGAAAGGTATTGATTTTGATGAAATATTTTCTCCTGTTGTTAAAATGACTTCAATCAGAACTATTTTAAGTCTAGTAGCAGTTGAAGATTTTCATCTTGAGCAGTTAGCTGTAAAGACAACCTTTCTCCATGGGGATTTGGAGGAAGAGATATATATGTAGCAGCCACAAGGATATGAGGTGAAAGGGAAGGAGAAACTAGTGTGCAAGTTGAATAAGAGCTTGTATGGCTTAAAACCGGCTCCAAGGAAGTGGTATCTAAAATTTGAGAAGTTTATGTCCGAACAAGGTTACACTAGATGTCACTCTGATCATTGTGTTTATTTGAAAAGGAAAAATGATGGCAGCTATATTATATTGTTATTGTATGTAGATGACATGCTTGTTGCAGGGTCTAACATGCAGGAAATAAATGTGCTCAAAAGAAAATTGGCAAATTAATTTGCAATGAAGGATTTGGGAGCTGTAAAACAAATCCTTGGTATGAGAATCACTAGAGACAGGAAAAATCGCAAGTTAACATTGTCTCAGAATGAGTACATACAAAAGGTGTTGAAAAGATTTAATATGCACAATGCAAAACTAGTTAGTACACCTTTTGCTAGCCATTTCAAACTTAGTAAGGAAATGTGCCCAAAGACCCAAGAAGACATGGATTATATGTCTAAAGTTCCATATGCATCAACAATTGGAAGCTTAATGTATGCAATGGTCTTCACAAGGCTTGATATTGCACATGTAGTGGAGTTGTAAGCAGGTACATGAACAAAAGTTGTAACCAGGGAGAAACTGAGAATATGCTCAGTTTCAATTGGTATTCAAGGATGATGATGAAGATAAGAAATAGCCAGGTCCAAAGAGGAGTCATTGTCCTGCAAATGAAGTAGCGGTGGAGTTGCTACAATCATTCTCCAAGTGGGAGATTGTTGTGTGTGGAGCATGATTGTTCAAAGGTCTTTGTTTCGGTCAGATGTATACCCTAGGAAGTTTGTACACCCCTCCACATGAGGGGGGTGTGGCGGGGGGGGGGGGGGGGGCGATCCCCCCCAGCTGGTGGGTCCGGGGGCTAGCGGTCCCGCGGCTGGGGCTCGGGGGCAATGTCCTCGAAGCTAATAAAAGATGTAAAATTTCCTTGTAAAAGTATAGTAATTTCTAGTCAATCTGGGTCGTTCATTAGGCAGATGATTTGACAATAGAACTTATGTTTAGTTTAGGATTTTGTGGCCTAGAAGGAAACCCCTCTTTTTGTATGAGGACATTGTATTGAGTCTGCGTAATATATGTGTACTCTTCAAGTGAGAAGCAGAGAGGTGAGACTGTGAGAGAAAACATAGGATATTACAACGGATTTGCTGTAGGTTGTGTGTCTTAATTTTGCTGGATAATAGAAAGGAAGGATTGGTTGTTTGGGGTGGACTTAGACCAAACTGGGTGAACCATGAATATCTGTGTCTTTCTTGTTTTATGCGTTTTCTGTGTTTATATTTTTGCAATATTTTATGTGTTCCATTGCTCCGTAATATATAATTTCATAATAGGTTGGCCATCTTGCAGATTTACATAGTTAGTGGAGGCTTGGATGGCTTTAGGCTGGAGGGCCTTGAGGATGGATCTTTTGAAGGACTCATTCTTCACTAGTTCAATTAGAGGCATAGGTATTCTTAGCTTCTAAATTTTTGATTGAAAAATGAAAGGAGAAGGAGACTTGTCAAGGCCTCTTACCTTATGAGTTTGAGCTTTGAGGATGATGGGATCAACTGCCAGTTGCTTTTGCTTATTAGTTTGTTGTACTGCAGGGATAACAATTCTTTAAATAGGGGTTTCCTTGGCATTATTCATCTTAGACCTCAAATTATATTTGTTTTGATCTTTAGTTTGTAGAATAGCTTCACCATCCCATTCTTGGCTGATTTGGTCATTGAATAATGACTTTTCATAGGCAGCTAAGGTCAGAAAAGGGACACTACCTTTGTCTTCCATACAATGGATCTCATCATCTTCTTCTATCTGCTCTTCCTCCATGACTGCATTCTAAAAAGGGGTTTTTACCCTTTGGTCTTCATTGGCATCTTTGCTTCTTTGCAAAATTTTCAACTGCACATTTTCTCTTCTATATGCATTTGGATTTGGAGGAGCAAAGGTGTTAGGAACTCTTCCTTTCCTAGAGTGCTGCTCGACTTTTAATTTAGAGATTTTAGAGGCTAATGACTCAATAATTTTGGTCATTTTATCTATCTTGCGATCAGAAGATGATAAAGATTTGCCCCCCCCCCCCGGTCTTCTTCTATCAATATTTCCCTTGAGGTTCTTAGTAGCCATGATGTTTTATTCTACTTCCAAGGCTACATCCTGCATATCAGCCAAGGTAGCACATTGCCTCTCCCTCAATAGTAAATAGATGTCAAAATCAAAGGCACTGGCATAGATGAGTCTAGCAAAGGTAGTGGTGGGTTTTACTTCAGCTGGTATCTTGCTGTACATGCGGTTAAACCTCATATTAAAATAAGACAAAAACTCACCATTTTCCCTCTTTAAGCTCCCAAACTTGGTGTGGTAGTAGAGTAGATCCTTCTTATCCCCCCAATGCTTTAGGAATGCATCATCTAAAGCCTAAATATTTGCTATAGATCTTGGGGTCAGTTCTCTGAACCATTTTCTAGTCTCTCCATCTAGGCTTTGGGCAAAGACTCTCATCCAGACATCATCTTCACTAATGTCCAGGTTATCAGCATATCTATAGAATGATTCAAGTTGTTCTTTAGATATAACACCTTTAGTCCCAATGAACTTAGGCATATACTTTTGATATTCTCTAGTAGGCATGGCATTCAAAGGAGTGGGCAGTACTAGAGGTTCATACCTAGCAGCTATGATTCTTTCCATTTTGGTAGCTGCTTGTGGACCTTCCATAGTTGTGGTGGCTATAAGGGTAATGGCAGTCTGAATGATAGAGTGCCAAGGAGTGATTGATAAGACTAAAGGAGTATGATGGATAGGAGATGAGGTTTCCTTTGGGATTACAACAAAAGGAGAACCTAAAGAATAAGGAGCTTTATGAATTTTTGAGATTTTTTCTTCACTGCTAGTATTAGAAGCTATACTCTCAACATCTATTTGTTCTATTGCAGGACTTTCTTGAAGAGATATAGAATATTGTTTAGATTTACCTGAACTTGACGCTCATTTCTGTAGTACTTTTCTTTCTTTGATGATTTTTTCAGGATCAGATACTAGGTCAACTTGTGGATTCTGAGGATTTCTCCAAGCATGCCTCACAAACTGAGCCAGAACTATGAACTGGAGTCGCCAAAAAAGGTTCGACCTCTAGTAGAGTCGCCAGATAGATGATTACAACAAAAAAATGCCTAGAATTTGTCTATCATCAAAGCTGGACCTATGTCGTCTCCTAGGGAAGCTGAGCTTCAATATCCTCTCCTTGGAAATGGCGCCAATTATGTTATCACTCAAGGAAACTCTCCTAGGTTGCAGCTCAGAGATTCCTGGTAACATATAATCTTCAATATTTTTCTCTGAACTATTGGAATGGATGATGGTTTGGATCAAGCCAGATAACTGTTTCAACTATGTTTTCACTCCAGACATGCATGAACACCCTCAGCTTGACAAGGGTTTAGACCACTAATTCTCAATAGTTTGTAGATTCAATGGATATATGGAGAATACTGACCATACCGAAGTTGCATATATATAAACACATACGAATGGCTAGCTATAGGCAGTAAATGAAGAATACTAACTATACCGGAAGATGCATATATAAAACACATATGAATGGATAGCTACAGGTAGTAAAAGAAGCTTGCAAATCTAATTTATCAAGGCATAGATAAGGTGATAGTTATCTGGCATTAGACACAAAAGAAACCTGAAAAACCTATTCAAGTGCAAGCTTGGAACATAAGAGAAAATGAACATTGAACATATAACAAAAAAAGAAGCTTGTATTAATGGAATAAAGATGAGAAGCTGCAAGGAACATAGTATCAATAGTCTCCAGAAGTTGAACCCTTATTACATTTAGCTTTCAACCTTTTATAGACCTTTTACAATGCTCCTGAGATCTCAAAGGCTCGGAGTCTTAATCTATCATCCCTGTCTTGTTAACTGTTTGATGCCTTGACTAGGAAAGCATGGGCTCAGAGGTTCCTTCTTTTGACAGAAAAGTAACTGCATTCAGGTAGTTTACTGTGATGGCAGGGAGCTCTCTCGTGAAAGAGATGCCCCACAATCGGTTATGTTGTTTTTGGCTGAGCGTTGTTTGCTCCATGATGTTTCTTTTTGTTTTGGATGAGTTGTGCTGTCTGCTCCATGATGTTTCTATTTGTTTTGGATGAGCTGCGCATGTTGTGGCCCTTGTTAGTCCCTTTCCGGTCTCTGTTTCCTGGCAATCTATCTCTCGAAATCTGCTATGTGGTGGAATGGGTCTTCAGGCCTTTATTTTCCCTTTAAATTTTTAGAGTGACTGTTTTTCTGTTAAACACAGAAAAACGCCGCAACTATGTGAAATCCCACCCATTTCTATTCTTCTGGACTTCAAACATGGCCTATTTCTCAATTGGGTCCACCCTTAGGATCGCTATCGCAAGTCGCAGACAGCCTGTTCCTGTGTTCGCTTTGTATTATGAAATGTGTTGAAAACACTAAAAATACATGAAAAATGGCTTATGGCGGACCTGAAAATATTATAAATTTTCATTCTCGAACCCTTTCGGGTCTGGGACCTATCACATTGGTGCCACTCCTTGCTTCCCTTTGTATTTCGTTAAATAATGAAATACATTGAAAATGCATTAAAAATGGCCTTCTTGCGAACTTGAAATATTATGCAATATTATGTATATAATTGTCGGGTCCAGTTAATCTCGCCTCTGTGAAACTCTGATAGTGAAACCTCGATGTAATGTGGGCCATTGATTTGTGTGCTTGATTAACGATCTACATTGCATCGCCGATCACTGTTGCAAGCCCCATATTGTTTGCGCTGATTTCCACTGTCTGCGATTGCCGATTGCGACCGCTGATTGCAACCACTGATCTGATCATCAGAGATCGTTGGTTGGGGATATCTTGCACCCATCGTTAAGTCATCGTCTCTGCTTGTCAATTTGTGATTTGTCGCTTAGATCTGGGCTGTTGATAAGCCAGATCTAATGGCTACTGTGCATTTCTCATTTTAAGCCTCTGATACTTGGTTTTTTGACTGTTTTAATGTGTTTTAGCCTACCGATAGTGTTTTTCCTCCCTTTTAAGATCTCTCCTCCTACGCTTGTTTTGATCTTTGAATGATCCTTAAGAATATTTTGAGGACTTCAAGAGCATATTTGGATCCATTTTTGGGCCATTTGCCAACAAGGCTAACAGTAAGCATGTTGCACATAACATAAATGTTCATCCCAAAGCTTGGGATGCTTGCTACAATAACCCCTGAGCAACTGGATCACTGTCCTGTTGACCACCTCTGTTTGGATGTCTGTTTGTGGATGAAAGGCTGTGCTCTTCTTCAGTCTAGTGTCCATCAATTCCCACAGACTTGACCAAAACTTCCCAACAAATCGGGAATATCAATCAGATACTATGGAAGTGGGTAACCCAAAATGCACCCAAACATGCTGAAAGAACAACTTCTGAAATAATAACCGGAGAACCCACAGTATGAGTGTTTTCATGCCAACGTTTCGAATCCCAACTGGGATCCATCATCAGCATCATTCTTAAAGTCCTGATGATGGATCCCAGTAGGGATTCGAAACGTTGGCATGAAAACACTCATACTGTGGGTTCTCCGGTTATTATTTCAAAAGATACAAACCACAGATCTCTCAAATCAAGAACAACTTGGCTGTTTCTTCAGCTGTAATCTGTTTGTTAGAAGGTATTAAAATACACATTTCACTGAACATGTCCACAATAACATATAAATAGTCATGACCTTTTCTAGATTTTGGCAATCCCCCAACAAAGTCCATGGAAACACTTTCCCAAGGATGGGAAGGAACTGGAAGTGGAGTGTACAAGCCTAGTTTTCTATTGTTGGGCTTGCTTTTAGCACACATGGACACCCTTTAATATATTTAGAAACTGTCTCATGCATTCTTGGCTAATAACAAAATCTTTGCAGCTATGCAACTGTTTTACTTACACTGAAATGACCTGATATTAGAGAAGTATGTGCTTCTCAGATTATGTTAACTCTTTTAGCTTGAGGAATGCATAACTTTCCCAAATGATACAAGAGTTGTTCCTTAACATGATAATCCAATTCTTCTACTTGTTTGCCATGACTTAAAGTTGCATATACATCTTTAAAATCTACATCTTGAGCATATTGCTTGTTATCACTCAGGTTGTTCCCTACTTCCTAAAGGGAATACGACCGAGGTAACCACTAAGCAATCTTTTAGTTACAGGTCCTAGCCTACTTGTAACCAGAGAGGGCTCTCTCTTTATGATTTAGCTTTATTTGGTGGATGATTTTAGGCTAGTTATGGTGTACTGTTTTGTTTGAGTTTGGTTGGTTAGTGAATTTAAACCATAGCTGAGGTATAATTTACTGAACAGTTTGGGCCATTGGGCAATGGAGGCCAGGTAGTGTGCTGCTGAAGTATGTTTATGAAGACAGAGTATTTCTACAAAGCCAGATAGGCATCTGTGGAACAATTTTTAGATTTTGTGATAAAGTTATGGAATTAGTGAGTGAAAGGCAATTGAGAATCTTTCACTATGCTAACAAAGGAAAAATGAAAGTATTGCTTAAGAGCAGTTAAGAATTCTTAAACAATATTCACAATGATAGAATTAGTTTAGACATGAGCATTTAAGAATTCATATCCATGGCTAATCTAGAAGAAAACATATTTAGAAATAGAGATTGAGCATAGGGTGTGTTCAAACAAATCCTAAGCTATTCTTTTTCTCTATTTACTATGATTATGAAAATATATGAATTACGGCATACACAGAAAAAAACATACACAGTTCAGAATAACTTATTGTTCCAGCAAATGACACAGGAATTCTGTAACACAACAAAGCCATTCATTTCCACCTTCAGACAGCATAGGAACCAGGAACTCCACCAGCAATTTGTATTAGCAAAATGTCACAAGTATACAATAGAGCTCTTCTGAAAGAGTTTCACTACAACCGACCCTCAATACATTCTTTGAAGGGATATATATACAAAAATAGGATACAAAATATCTTAATAGTGAGTAATTGTGCAATAAATTGCACCACTAACTCTCTTACAAAAAGTAAATGAAAGAAATAACTACAGAATTTAATGTTGAGATGGCAGCTATCTTTCTGTCAGACAACTTTTGACTTTTTGGCTCAGGAAAGTTGGCTGTAGCTGTGCCTTTACTCCTGCGTTAGTTGAGCCTGTTGTCTGAGTGCTTTGGTGAGTCACTGTACGGATGCTTCCTATGATACCTACGTGCTGATTTGTTTGCTGACCTGTACTGTGACTGAGATCTGAATTTTCATAAAAAATGAATAATATGATGGATCACCTGGGCAGAATTTCCAGCATTGCCTGCCACCAATCAGCTGGAGGTAGCTGATGTCTCCTTATTTTTAAGAGTGTTTCATCTGCTTATGTATATCTGTAGAATTTTGGAGGCACTTCAAAGAGATGTTTTATCTCATGCTCAATAAAGAATAGATTTTCCAATTTGTCATACCGAGACTGCCCAGAGGGAGGCCCTGCTTCTTCTGTGGAGCTGCTGGATGCTGTTATTTGATTCTCAACATAATTGTCGATCCTTGTGATATACTGATTATATCACATCAGTTGTCCTGTGCCAGTCACTAGGCTTGGCAGTCCTTTATCCTGTAACACTGTCATCTTTGCCCTGAACTCATCAATTTCTGCCTTCATCTCCTGACATTCTCTCTCTAGAGTTTGAGTGAAGTTCCTCAAAGTCAGCACTTTCTTAGCTGTCAGGATGGTGTCTGTTCTGTTGTTTATTTCTAGTGCTGCCAATTCCTCCCTAGTGTGATTATTGAGGAAATGTATCACCTTATTGGCCTGCTCAGGCATGATTCCTAGTGCTGTTCTGGCCTTTTGTATTTCAACATGAGCCATGCTTATCAATTCAACTTGCTCATGTATTGCCTGGATTGACCTCCATTGGTCATGGATTGATTGACCAATTTTGGCCCAAATTATCTTCTTGATTTCTGCTAAGGTCTTGCCTAGAAGAAATTCCTTTTCCAAAGTTTTTACTTTGGCCTCCAAGGCGTTTATCTCTCTTTGCTTTTCTGCCACTGTCATCTTGGACTTGTCATAGTTGGCCTCTAGCTTGGCCAGTCTATCCTTGGCTTCATTTATTTCTGTTACTTGAGTTTCAACCTCCTTGACAACTTTCATCAAGTCCTCCATACTCATGCTAGATTCTGCTGCTCCTGTTGCTTCTGTTGCCTCTGTTGCTGATGTGGCGGTGGTTGGTGCTGGAATGGCAGGAGGGGCTGCTGCTGCTTGTGAAGGAGGGGCAGGGCCAAGAGTTGTAGAAGTTTGAGGGGGCTGGGAGGTTGATTCTCCCTGTCTTTCTTGCCATGCTTTCTCCAATTCTCCTTCCATCTCTACTATCCTTTGATTCATCTTCATGAGTAAGTCCATGGTGTCATCAAGCTGTTTTTCTTGTGCTAGTTCTGTAGTGTCAGGGTGAATGGTTGGAGGCAATTTTGCCTGCTTTCTGAGTGCAGCAATATCATTTGCCTTTTTCATAAGGGCCCTAACACCCTTTGGATCTTTTGGATCATGCCCTAGATCAATGATAATGTCTTCCAATGTTTTTATTCTGTTGTCCATGGCCTGGGAAGACATCCTTTCCAAATCCAACTGTGTATTAGTATTTTTCAGTGATTCTTTCAACTTATGGGCTAGCATGGCCTTGTCTGCAAGTGTGGCATACACCATTTCCCCTGTTTGCTTGTGCAGCTCTATCTGATCCATTGGATGTATGTCTTTAGAAAAGACCTCCAAGTTTGTTCTTAGGTAATCTGCAGAGGTTTTCGGATGTGGAACTTTAGGCTTTAAATGAGTAAAAATCATTTTGTCCTCCTTGATGTCGTATGCTGCCATCAATCTCTATTTTTTGGAGGGGGTTGCCTTCAAGAATTGATCATACAGTTGTACTCTCAACAATTCATTCTGTGCTTTGATCTCCATGAAACCCCCTTTGATACCAGCTGGTTTCTTGCCTTGCTGCCTTGAGGAGGATACCTCCGTGCCTTACTGCATGGCTTGTTCCAGCTGAAATGAGCTAGTGGCAGTCTGTTGGCTGGATTGTCTTTCTCTGTCTTGGCTTTCTACCCTTTCCTCATTGATGTCTTCTTCCTCTGTTTCAGGGTCAATTCTTGGCCTCTTGGCCTCTGGTTTCTGTGTTGACCCACTTGGAGGTGTGACCTCCTCTCTATCTCACTTTTTTCCTCTCTCTTCATTTATAGGTGTTTGAAAAACTGGGATTTGGGGTGGTCCAGTTTGCTATAAAGGGGCTTGCCCTTGTGTTTGATCCTTTGAGGTGCTGGGCTGCCCTGCCTCTGTCTCTTGCTGTTCATCCATTATTTCTTTGCCTTTTGCTGTAGTGGTGGTTGTAGTAGATGCCTGCTGGGTGGTCTGTGCAGCTGGAGTAGTGGATGTGCCTTCTCCTACTTGGACTAGTTGCTTGAACAGGACCTGTTGACAAGAATCCAAGTCAAGGGTTTTCTCTAAATCTTTTACAGTCTGCTCCATTTTCTCTTCCTGAGTAAATTCTTCTACTATTGTGTCAGGCACCCATTCATCTTGGTTGGCAAAGTGTTCTATTTGTGGATATGGGCAATGTTTATAGGCTAGCAGCCTATACTTGACTCTCCTAGCACTGATAAAGCCTTCAGGGTCATAAGGGACCCACCA
>APFE030835695.1:27015-113676 GCA_000404065.3 Pinus taeda | reverse complement strand
TTTTTTAAGATGAAACTCGTGCCTTTTGACCTTTACAGGAGTACGCACCCATCCCTTGACTTACAGAGCGTACAAGTACACAGGTACAATGAGCTTGGGATGCGTACATGCAGGCAAGGTAGAGAGAACCTGCGTACCCAGAGATGAACATGATTTTTAATGACTTTCTCTCTTTTTTGAAGTTTGACATGGAGAGCAGAGGTGTAAGGCTTGACAAGGAGGATAATATGACTACTGATGGAGCCATATTAACTGCAGATAGTCATGGTGACAAATTTCAGTGTAACATGCACATATCTCTCCCAAGGTCCCATATTTCATCAGCCACTGTCTTCCTGAACTGTGTAATCCTAACTCCTAGTGGCCACTGCGCATTTTTTCTCCTCAACGATGAATTTTCTCAAAACTTCCTTAGTCAAGCCTGAGCTATTCTTTGCGTAGTCTAAGTGATCAACCTCTCTCCCTGTCACCTAGAAGTACATAATGGGCCCTCTCTCCCAACATGTCACCAGTCCCAAACTTAGTTCATGGTTAATAATCCATCACCTTAGATTAGGGAGTTTTTGGATTAATGTCATCCTGTCATGAGTGAATTGCAAGAACAGTTACACTGTCATGTCATGGCGAGATGATGAAGAAGGAGAAGAAAGAGGAAGCATGCCCAAAGACTCACTTGTAGCCAAATGGACGAATGAACCTATCAAGAGCAATAAAAATGAGCATAAGTGTGCAACCATCTTCCAATACCAAAGATCATTGAAGACCTCGCATCATCAAGCTATGTGAAGGAGAAGAGAAAGCACATGCAAGAAAACATCAATCACTCAACATCAATAGCGGCTTGACATTTCCACATCATCAAGCTAGTCCATCTCAGCAGTGTCATGTCAAGTCATGTCATGAGTTTTCATATGCCACATCACCATTGTGGGCCATGTTCATTGTAAATCAAATGTATTGTAAAGTGGAATTCCAATGGAAACACATGAATATTAAGGGTCTTGTAAGTTGAAAAATCATAGGAAGTTGAACAGTCAGGAGGGTATTAAAAGAGTCACAAGGGGTAAGCATCAACCCTTGGCTATATATACTCCCTCATTGTATGAGAAAATTACTTTTCACCTTGGCTCCTCCCACAAAGAATTAGAGAGATCAGTTAGTTCTTTGAGGAGCAAGAAGTGGCTCCAATGTCTCACTACTAGGGCTAGTGATGTACAATTTAAATATGTGTCTTGGGAATTTTTCTTAATCACAGAAGCCTTTTCAGGCCAACACGTTTTCATGCATGACTTATGTAATTTTGTAAGACTATTATGTGAATGTTTGTATTTCATGTTTGCTTTCACATGTACTAAGATAGTTGAACTATTTCGATTATTTTAGTGCTTATCTTGTTGGGAATGTGTTGTAATGGTTTTCACTGTTGTCTCATCGTTGTGGGCTATTCCATGGGATACTAGACAGACCTTTCCTTTCTCATTGGTTATAACGACTATCACATCCAATGTGGACTATTTCGTCGGATGGTAGATGGATCTTCTCTTGTTCATTGGTTTTAATGATTGTCATGTCCATTGTGGACTATTCCGCTGGAAGTTGGATAGCCATTTTCGGTTCATGTGTGTCTCTTTCTGGGTGGTACTATTATCTCTCACTTAGAGGCTCACCTTTCTCCCCCATTTTGCAGTAAGAGAACCTAGACACAGTTGTGTTGCACACTCACTAGGAACACTCACCCTGATTTTCGAAGATACAATTGCATCACTATCTTGTGCTGACAGCTATAGCCAAGGAAAATATCTAAATATTTGGAAAATTGGCCTTCATACCAGATGGACTCCTACACCAAATGGTGTGAAGTCTAATTGGGACTTCATATCGGGGAGATCCCCTAAATGTTGGCGGGTCCAACATCGTCAACATGATTATATTAAAATGTCGCACACACACACACACATATATATATTTATATATTAATGTTAATAAATGTTATATTTAATAAAATGTTAATTTAAAAAAATTAAAAAAGGGGGAGGGGAAGGGGGGGTTAGTTAATTAATCAAAATAACTAATAAGGGTTAAGAAAAAAATGGTTGAGATCCTTAATTAATTAGATTCGGTGAGTAATTATACAACAATTAGTTAAAGGTGAGCAAAGTCCAGCAATGGCAAGGCTCGTAGGCTATAACAACAAACGACAGTAAGGCCAAGCAGGAAATTGTAGCGTTATGGCTGCATCTAGACACTATTATACATGTTTTCATAAAATAAATACTTTGGAAGCAAGGGTCTAGAGGACGAGCACGAAGGTGAAGATAAATGTTAGGGTTCTTTCATTCTAAATATTTTTGGTGGTCATCGACGTAGTAGAGAAAGAAAAATAATAGATTTTCCTCAAAAAAATTAATGGGAAGATATTTATCCTATGGATCTAGTGGAATACCTAAAGAAAAGCATTCAAACGCCCTGGGAATACCAACAAATCTTTAAGTCTTTTTATATGAATGAAAAGTGCTCTAGGATTCTTTCCAACTAAACGATTATGGTGTGGTAAAGTATTCCACCATAATATTAAATTTAAGGTTGTGGGGTGAAACTACAGGTCTCATAAACCCTAATACAGGTTTATAAACCCTAACGAATCATTATTGTTCAAGGATGTGGTGAAAATTAAGGCTTCCATTCCTATGGATCATATGCAAAATATGTCAAGACCTTACATAGTTGATCAAGGGGAAAAAGCACCAACAATGGACATTAAACCCCCAGAGGTAAAATTACTTTTTTTTGATCTATAATTTATGACATTAATTTGAAGATTTAATGGCTTCTGGCTAAGAACTAAAGATTTGCATAAATGGATATGTTCTTCTTGGACACCAAATTGTGAACTTTACTTATGTTCCAACTGTTTCTTCATGGCTCAATTTGACACACAAAAATATAGGGAGCAAGTCCTAAATGATGGGCCATGGTTATGGGGTAGAGTTGGGATCTTTAATACCCCATGATTCCCATAATTTTATCCTATAAGAATGGTGGTCACTACAATGTCAGTATGGGTGATATTACCAAATCTATTCTCCTTTTTTTACACCATCAAGTCCCAGATGATATTGGTAATACTCTTGGAAAATTCCAAATAATGGACACTAATAGAATAAAAAAATGTATCTTTGCATTTGTCAAAATTTGTGTGGAGATGGACCTTAGCAAAGGTCTACTTGATCGTATCCATCTAAAACATGAAAAATTTCAGTGGACCCAAGTTCTAGATTATGAGAATACAAAATTTTGATGTTGAATCTACTTCCAAATAGGACACCTGCAAAACACATGCCCACTGGCAAAAAATATCCCAAAAAAGAAAAAGATGTAGGTTCGTAAGCCAAAAGAATGGCAGGTACCTGAAAGTTATGAGAATGAATAAGAAGAGCTCATGGAAAATACTCAAAATATAGATGCTTAAGCACAACATGGAAGCCAGGTAGACGAAGGATCTAGGGACTAGTCAGGAATTGTGACCCATATCTAACAGGGTACAAAATTAGTAGAAATCAAAGAACGAAAGAAATAGAAAGAGGATACACTCATTGATAAGGGATCAAGGGGTATAAAATGAACCCATGTATCCGAGAAATCGGATTTAGATAAAAAAAGTACATGTGCAGGAAGGTGGAAATAAATTGGCATTCGTAACAGTTAACCCCAACCATGGGGTTTGGAAAAAAATTTAGAAAATGAAAGGAAAAAAGGGGAAGTTAAGTGATTATTATCAAACTTAGGCCCCAAAAAAATTATGTATTTTCTTTTTAGTTTTTTCTTTTATTGTGCATCATCCATAAGGTTATGGCATCTACAAAATACATTTTTGTTCCTTGTTTACAGGTTGAACAAAATTATAAATTTTTCATTGGAAAAAATAATTAGTTAAAGTCTAATTATGGCTAAAATAAGCTTAATGATCTACTTAATTGATTAAGGTTGTTGGAGTGGAGATATTTATGCTAGGAAGACTTTTGAGGGTGGTTTTCAGCATGTCATAATGCTTTCTTACTTAGTAAGGGGAGAGGATTTAACAGACCTAGGAGGATTTTATCAGTATCAATAACACTCCTTTACGATCATATTCAAAGAGAAACTTACACCTGTCATTTTGTATACATGTGTGAGTCAAGTAAGAGTCAACAACGTACTAAGATACATTAATGAACCTTGTGTGTCATGCAAATATTTAAGCAATTCAAAATGGAGAGGACGTGAGGGAATCGAGGCCAAGGAGGGTCATCATAAGCGCCACCTCCACCAAAACCATCATTGTCACCACCGAAGTTTTCTCTCATATTACGCTTCCTAGAGGAAATTAATGAGACCTTAAGGGCGTACCAAATGGTTGAGGTGGAAATAGAGCACCCTCCATCAGGGGTAGGAAACCGTGAAGGATCAAGGGTCTCTGATAGAGGACCTCCAGCTGAGGACATTACTAGGGAGATCTACAAGGTTAATCTCCTACAATTTGTTGGGGGCCATGCCAAAAAATAAGAAGAAACCTTATTGGAGGGAATGACAAGATGTTTCACACTAAGAGAGTATACTTCCAATTCGAAGGCTAAGATAGCAATATTTCAGCTTAGAGATAACACTCTGAATTGGTGGGGTAACCTAGAGAAACAATTGCACTTCACTCTTGACACTATCACCTAAGAATCATTTGAGGAAAGGTTTAGGAAGAAGTAACAACTAGTATATTATGAGAACAACAAGTAGGACCCTTCCATGCTTTGGTACAGGAAAACCACATGGTAGAAGAATATGATATCAAATTCATGCAATTGGTTAAGTATGTCTCCTACATGGACACTGATGTTTGCATTATGGCTAATGTGTTATTCTTGATGGAAACCTACTTGATAAACATGTCAAGATGATGGTTATGCAGATTTTAATCAAGTCCAAAGGGGGAGTTTGTTGGAATTATGGCTAATGTGTTGTCCTTAATGGAAAACTACTTGATAAAGATGTCAACATAATGGTTATGCATATGCTAAAGATGATATGGCTAAAGGAATATCAATTCAGAGACAGATGGATGGTAAAGGTTAATCTTGATAAAGTATACACGACTCCTGAGAAGAAAGGTCGTGTAGATATGTAAGAATTGTGAAGAAAAGTCACATACAAAATCTGTACCATGGTAATTTGAATACCAGGGGTCTTTACCATGGTATTGGCCCATAATAATGGAAGCGACAATGGTTATTTGATTCCTTCAAATAATACTAATGACATTACCAAGGAATTTACCTAAGGTATCAATCAAGGCAAAGGCTATATAATGAGATGGAGATTAAAGTGTTAAGTATGCATGTGATGGGTTATTCATGTGTGATTTAATCTGAAATAGGTGTGCACCACGGAGCAAGGAGAAGTCTCAGATTTGAAATATCTAAAGTATGTTGACATATATGCTTGACTGATTTACTTATGTCTAAGTTACTAACAATGATAGATATGTTATTAGAATAATGTTGTGATCTAAATGAATTATTCAGAAGTCTGCAGTTTTGACAGTAAAGGTTGCAGAGAGTGACGTTGTGTTTACAACAAAAGTTTTTAGATCTGTACGCAAGTGTGTTTGGGAATAGTCATGTACGTACGTTGATCCATATCTATAGGGTCACATACATATTTATAGATAAAGTATACAATATGTTGAGATCTATATGCGGGTGTTGCACATGGTAAGCATGTACATACGCTGATATGTTTTGTTGAAGTCACGCATATATACTAGGGTTTTGTAGTAGGGCTTGTTGATTACATTTGATCAGTTATGTTTTGTGTGTTGTTGTCCATCGATGATGTCCCTATAATGATAATTTGTGTTTGACAATACTGATTGGGTTGAATTGGTTATGGAATGGAATTTTGATTAGTGATGATGCTACAGTGTGGTGATTTGTAATTGGTTCATTGATTTGTGATTGATTCAATACATGATTCAGTGGTTGTTTCAGTAATACAGTGATTCAGATTCAGTTGTCAGTGATTTGAGATTTGTACGCAGGTATGATACAGAGGAAGTGTGTACATACATGAGTGTGCTTCAGAGAAGTAGCATATACATTCTAATGTGTGTCTTATCAGGGTTTCTATGAATAACAATGTGTTTCTATGATAGTGAACAGTGTATGGTTTGGTATATTGATGAATAGTTATGCATTGGTGTGATCTGATAGCTTATATCTATTATGGATTGGTTTTGGTTGATTGAGATTCATTGATTGGTTTATTGATGGTACAGTGATTCATTTGGTTCAGTGATTGTCTTTCATAATCAGTATTTGGTTTGGTATTGAGCTTAATGATAGGTGTGGGTCCAGTCTAAAAATATGATGAAAGGTGGCCTACAGGTTTTGATGTTTTGATTCAGGTGCATCTTGTATGAAAAAACATTACTCGTGGTCCACAGGAGGTGTTGAGGGTTGGAGCCTTCGGTAAGAGAGTCGAAGCTTCCTTCCAGTGGTAGACGGTAAATTTGTTCAAAGGGTAGGTGCTACCTTCCAGTAGGAGTAGATAAACGAGATCAAGGGTTTGAAGCTCCCTTCCAGTGGGTGTTGGAGAATGAGATAAGGTTGTATCCTTCTGCAGGTGGGTGCTTTCATGTTGGTAAGTGTCTGCGACAGTACAATATTGTAAGAAGTTTTCTTAATAATAAAAGAAGAAGACAAAGATGATGGCAGCAGTGGTTTTCTCCCACATTGGGTTTCCACCTAAAATCCCCATGTTCATGTCTGTTGATATGTTTCTTGTGTGTTGATGATATATATTCTCTTTACTACTCATGGTTTCTACTTAATGAATAAATAATGAAGTAATGATTCATTGGTTAAGGATGAAAAATTAATGAAATAAATGATAAATTAGTTATCTGGATATACGCGGTTTGCATTTACATCATTTGCGTACATATGTGGGTTTCCTGGATGAAAGTAGCATACATGAATCAGAATATGAAATGAAAAGATTAAAGCAATTTTAAAATACTAATTCACCACCCCCCCCATCAATGCCAAGTATATTTCTTTGTTTATGGATTGAACCCTAAGATTAGGGAAATGGTTCAGATGTGGAAATCATCCTCATTTGAAGCTCTTTAAAATGCTCACTATGTAGAAGAGCACTTGGACTTGAAAGGGGGTAACATATTTTTTTCCCACAACAGCCAAGGTTTGTGGAGAAGAACCCTCAAACCTTCTCCAAGGGAGAAATTTAGGCCACCGCCATATGGAAAAAGGTTTGTACCCAAAATAGTGGTAGTAATAATTTCAATGGTTATTAATGTAGCTCCACTGATGATTTCAAGGACTCATGAAAGTTGCGGAAATATGCATGGAGCTACAAGTAGGGGCATGGGCACCAAGGGAAGGAGCTAATTCTAGAGGGACCCACAACATTCTGTTTAGATTCTACCACACATCACTTGTTGGGGATTTGGGGGACCTCACTACCAGCATGATTACCCTAAGTTACAAATTAGTAACACTTGTAGAGAAGGAAAATCACTTATGGGAGGAGTAGGCAGCCACCATTAGGTTTATGCAGTGGTTGATAACCACCAAGTTGAATACTAATCCGTTGTGGTAGAAACCTCAAGTATGATAAATTATGTAAAATTTAAAAAAAAATAATAATAATAATAAATAAATAAATTGGTTTTAGTGCTATAGATAGTTTCATTTCATAATTTTCATTAGAAAAATGTGGGTTGGAAGCCTATGAGCATGATGACTTTAAATAAGTCGAAATGGCTTATGGGGTAAAAAAGGCAGTAGGACCTAATGTTGACCAATGTTGAGTAAACCTTGTGGTTTTTACAACTAAGTTGAAGACATATGTCACTACACTAGGGATGTATGATGTAGTCATTGTAATGAATTGGCTAGAAGCTCATTGAGCTTTGGTAAATTGTTTCAAAAAGAAATTGATTTGTTTAGATGATTAAGGTAGGTCATTGAGATATGTGGTATCAAGATAGGAGTGTACCTATGATTCATCTCAATGATGAAGGTAAAATTATACCTCAGGAAAGGATGCAAATTATACATGGTCAAGACCATAAGTTATGAGAAGGGATCCTCCCCAGATTATCGCCCAATTTTGTTAGAATTTAAGGATGTTTTCCCCAAATAGCTGTCAAGATTACCCCTTGAGAGGGAGATCAACTTCACAATCGAAATAAAACCTAGTGCAAAGCCAATATCCAAGAAACCCTATAGGATGATGACTCTTGAACTTTGTTATTTGCATATATAGTTAAAAGAGTTTTTAGATTTGGGATTTACTAGACCTAGTATTTCACCTTGGGGTGCGTCATTGATTTTCATCAAGAAGAAAGATGGATCCTTAAGATTGTGCATAGATTACAGGGACTTGAATCAAGCCACTAAAAAGAATAGGCATATGATACCCAAAATAGATGATCTCTTCAATCAAATGAAGGGAGCAATTGTATACTCAAAATACAATTTGTAATTTGGAGACCACTAGTTAAGGATTAAGGAAGGTGACATCCAAAAAAACACCTTTTGGACTCAGTTTAGACATTATGAGTTCATAGTAATTCTATTTGGTTTGACTAATGCACCAATAATGTTCATGAGCCTCATGAGTGATGTGTTCCATAAGTATCTAGACTATTTTGTTCAAGTATTTCTAAATGATATTCTCGTTTATTCAAATATTGAAAAGGATCATTAAGAGAAGTTAAGGGTTGTGTTGACATGCTTAAGGGAAAATAAGTTGTATGGGAAACTATCAAAATGCTCTTTCTTTTAAAATAAAATTAATTACCTCAAGCAGATCATCTCAGGAGAAGGGATTTCAACTAACCCAAAAAAAGTAAAGGCCAAATGGATTGTTCAGTGCCGAAAAATGCTCATGAGATGTGTAGATTCATGGGACTAGAAGGTTATTATCAAAACAATTTGGAAGGGTTTTCAAATATTGTGACACCCATCACCACATTACAGCACCAGGGGGTTAAGTATGAATTAAAAGTTGAATGTGACATTACATTTATCAAGCTAAAGAGATTACTAACTGGTACACTGATCCTTCGAGTGCTTGATATGGAGAAGGACTTCACAGTTTTCACAGATTCTTCGAAGCAAGGATTAGGAGTTGTGTTGATGCAAGAAGGTGGATTAATAGTTTATGCATCAATGAAGTTGAAGAAACATGAAGATTTGTATGCTATCCATGACTTAGAATTAGTAGCAGTGATGTTATCTTTGAAATTATGGAGACACAACCTTGTCGGGAGAAGCTTTGAGTTGAAAATTGGTCATGAGAGCCTAAAGCATCCCTTTACTTAGAGGGATTTGAATTCTATACAAAGGCAATGTAGTGAATTCATGAGTGAGTATGATTTTTGGATTCCATGCATCAAGGGAAAGGAGAATGTGGTGGTTGATGCACTGAGTAGGATTCCATGGAACTTCTCCCTAATTCCATTCAGGGTCAATTTGAGAGTGTGTGTATTAGAAAAAATCTTTGAATATAGTTGGTATTTGAAGGTCACATCAACACTCTAGAGTGGTAAGTATATGAAACAAAAGTTTGAGGGCTATGCCCTTGAGCTAGGTGGGTTATTGATATTTCAAGGGAGAATGTACATCCCTAAGGAAGGGAGTATTCGAAGAACCATCCTCTAGGAGTCACATAAAGCACTCTTTTGTACACATTTTAGCATGAAGAAGATGTATGTAAACATTAATAAACTCTTGTTTTTGGGAGGCATGAAGTGTGACATGAGTAGTTTTTCATGGGATTCCTACAACCACATGACATCCTTATGTATAAATGGGAGGTCATTTCTATGGATTTTGTTGTGGGTTTTCCACTCACATCACAAAGGCACATCATTATCATGGTTGTAGTTGATAATTTAAACAAAAGTGTCCACTTCATTCCATTGAAATACACTTATGATGTTACTGATGTGGCAAGAGTGTGTATAGATGAAGTTATTCGTCTACATGGATTACCCACAAAAATCATCCTTGATATAGATTCTCACTTTACATCTAGGTTTCTGCAGTCACCATTGGGTACTTAGTTGAACTTGAGCATTGTATATCATTTGGAAACATATGGGAAAATTGCAAGAGTAAATCAGGTTATGGAAGACTTAGAATGTATGTTATGGTTAACTAGACTCAATGGGAAAGACACCAACCCTTTTTAGATTTCACCTAAAATAATAGTTACCACAATTCGATTGGGATGCCTCTTTATCAAGCTTTGTATGGGAGGCCATGCATGACATCATTAAGTTGGAAAAGGTTAGAGGATAAGGAAATAGTAGGGATGGAATTATTCCAAGAAATGGATGAATAGGTAAGACATATTCGACAAATATTAAAGGAAGCATAGGATATACAAAACAGATATGTCGATGCCCATAGGACCGATCGAAGTTATGAAGTGGGAGACCAATTTTTTATTTGTATTTGACCCAAAAAGAGCACCATTAGGTTTGGGAAAGGGATGAACTTGTCACCTTGGTTTATATGACCTTTTAGGACCAAAGAGAAAATTGGACCAGTTTCTTATCATCTTGTACTACCACCCCAATTGAATAGAACTCATGATGTTTTTCATCTATATGTTCTATGATATTATGTTTCTGATGAATCTCACAAACTTGCTTGGAGGGAATTTCAGGTCTCAGACATGGAAACAGTTATGGTCAAATCATTACACATATTAGAGTGTATGGTTTGACAACTTAGGCATCACTTAGTGGACCAGGTTAAGTTCCAGTGGGACAAGTATAGCTCAGAGTCTCCTATCTTGGAGGATTTAGAGACTATATGTCGTGACTACCCCTCACATTTTGACCATTTGTGATATCCATTTTGACCTAAATAGCTACCTATGTTGAGGACCCATTTTCATTTTCATGTTCTTTTTTTTATGAACACTATTAAACTTTTGATGCATTTCAGTTGGAAAAATCAACTTAATTATATAAAATGTAGAAATTCCCATAGTAGATCAACATATTATGCAATATACTAAAGCAAAATACAAGACCTACTTCTACAACAAACTTTGTAGAAGCTTAATCGAATATGAGCAAGATCAATGAGAACACATATAACTGAGAATGAGAAATCAATCACACATAACATAGAAGAAATAACCCGGGGAAAGCCCCAACCTAAAACCCCAATCTCTGTATTATCATACAAGTGGAAATATGTTCAAATTACAAAAAGAATTAGCTCAAAAGCTATCCTGCTCTCTCTGCAATCAAACAATACTGCTCATAGACAGTGAAAGGCTCTCACAACCTTCTCCTTTTCCCTCCAAGCCTCATATTTCCTTGCGCAGTTTTTCCTGGGCTCCAGTGCTTCCACTTGTGTGAATTCCCACCTCACAGTGCTCACTTGGCTCAGAAATAACTGCACAAACTTGAAGGAGATAATTCCTTCTGCATGGATGAGTTTCCTATATAGGAAAAATCCTCCAACTGATAGTACACTATCCCTTCCTCTGATCTCAACTAGGTCTCTGACTGAACTGACATGCATGAGTTATTTCTGAGAGAATATTCAGTTATTTGGAGAGCAACAGTTACATGCATGCAAGCATTAACTAACTGAACTCACAATTAATTCAACAAACTATTTGAACTAATCTAACTGGACTTGACTCAGTTAACTGAGCCAAATAATTACAACTCATCCTTATCTCTTTAACTGAGGGATAAATTCCTCAATTAATGGGATAACTGTTGCATGTCCCCACATAGACTTCATGGTTTATTTTCTACAACTAATTAACTCAAGATGAATTAATTAATTATTTTACAAACAGCTGCTAAGATCAAATTCGAATTTTACTTCTCAATCTTAGTTCAGGGACTAACTAAAATTGGAATCTAACCCAAAATGCTATTTATAGCAATGCTATTTTTATCATTTCTATTTTTAGCATTTCTTGTTGCCATTTTCAACACTCCCTCTCAACAAGAAATGAATTCAACTTGAACCCGATCCTGAACCTTTGGAATGTTCTGCATGCAACACTTCTCTCAAGTGTTGTTGCTCCAGCAACTCTAGAAACAAAAAAATCTCCCAACTGACCTCCCTGTTGGGCTAGAAACACCCTCTGATGATGAAGCTCCCTCTGTTGTGAACAAGTTCTCCCTATGTGACCTCTAAGCTGCTACAACACTCCATGCATATCGCATCATTGCACACCTCTTTGTGCCATCCTGCACTGGTGCAACACTCCTGTGCCTCTCGCATTATTGCAGCTTGCTAGCTTTGCACTGCCTTGGGATTCCTGCACTGTAGCTCTCTCTGCTGCTCCATCTGCATTTGTCTTTACCCACTCAGCCAGTCCTGCTACTCCTCATTGGCGCTCCCATAGCAAGGTCTAATCAAAGAGCTTGGGTACCTAAATGATCCTGCCCCTATTCTAGCCTTCTTGGGACTGTCACTCCACGTCGCCACACCTCCTTCCTGGAGGTATGGATGCATGTGATCCCTCTTCCCACTTGGATCGAAATTTCCCCCTACTGGAGGTCTCTACATGAGTGGATGCCTCCACTCGGTCTCCTCTCAGCTTCTCTAGTTGTGGATGCTCCACAACCTCCTGAAGCTGCTACATCAATTGTGGCTCCTCCACAATTGTCTGAGACTTCTTCTGGTGCTGCATGTTGATAGGTAATGTACTCTCCCTCTCAACCACCAAGTCTCCAATAGTTGTCTTGCTCCTCAAGGCTTTGGATGCATCTTGAACCTCAAGAGCATACAGGTTCTTGACTTGTGAACCGATCTACTTGACCTGTCTAGTGGTGATGTGTCGAAGGAAAACCTTTCCCTTACTGAAGACTACATCATAGCCTTTGTCTTCCAGCATTGTGATCGACACCAAAATTTTCCTCAGTCCTAGTACATACTTGACATCGGTCAAGGTAATTCAAGCTTCATGCTCCCTCTGAAAAACAACCTTGCCTACACCTGAGACACTACTTTTCATCATTGCCCATCGATATGAGTATCTAGAGATCTTTCTCCTCCAAGGTACTGAACAAACTCTTGTCGTCGATCATGTGGAAAGAAGCTCCACTGTCAAGAAACCAAAGACATCCCACCATGGATGAAACCATGCATGCGAAGAGGGTGAAATCCAACTCAAAGTGTGAGGCCAATGCCTCACCTTCAGATCCTTCCTTGGATCCCATCTTGGATTTCCTCAGTGTGAAATTTGTAGCAAAATGGCCCACCTCATGACAATGAAAGAATCGCACTTTCGATTTGTCAAACTTCTTCCCACCATGGGAAGAACTCGATTTGGGATGAGAATCCTTCTCCTTCCCTTTCTTTTCCTTACTCGCTAAGGCTAGATTTTCCTCATCATCTTGCTTCGATGAGCATCCATCTCTGGTGCTTCTTCTTATCTCCTCCTGCATCAGATACGACCAAAGTCGTTCCCAATATGGTAGTTTTTCTTTTCCATTAACCAAATCTTGGTATCTATTCCAGCTCTTAGGAACCAAGGAGTGCGAGACTCACCATGTCATCATCAGTGGTCATGATCCCTACACTTCTAAGCTAATCCCTACAGGTGGTGAGCTTGTTCAAATATGTAGAGATCGTGTCGCCCTTTTCACACTTAATTTTCCAAAGCTTGTCTTTCAGTGCCAGCTTCCTCTAATCGTTGCTATTCTGATATAGATCTTTAAATGTTTTCCACATCGAAAACGGTGTCTCCTTCCCATGGAGGCTCGAGACAATGTGGTCTCGAACTCCCTCCAGGAGGATTCTCCTTGCTCTAGCCACACATTCTTCCATTCCGCCAATTCTGTAAGCATTAGCCCGCTACCGGCTTGGGGAATTCTTTGATCAATGATGTCTTTTAGATCATTATCCTCTAATACTTCTTCCATGCGTTCCTTCCAGGCCTATATAATTCAAGCTGCCATCAAGGGCATACTTGAGTCTTAAAACATTGAATGCCATGGTGAAATTGAGCATGTGATGAGAACTCGATTTTTTATATTCAGAACCCTCAAACTTTGAAATTCTCCCTTCTTGTATATTGTTCTTTCACTTTGATCACCTTTGCTCTGATACCATGTAGAAATTCCCACTATAGATCAACAAATTATGCAATATACTAAAGCAAAATACAAGATCTACTTCTACAACAAACTTTGTGGAAGCTTAATCGAATATGAGAAAGATCAATGAGAACACATATAACTGAGAATGAGAAATCAATCACACATAGCATAGAATAAATAACCCAGGGAAAGGCTCAGCCTAAAACCCCAATCTCTGTATTATCATACAACTGGAAATATGTTCAGATTACAAAAAGAATCAGCTCAAAAGCCATTTTTCCCTCTCTGCAATCAAACAATATTGCTCATAGACAGTCAAAGGCTCTCACAACCTTCACCTTTGCCCTCCAAGCTTCCTATTTCCTTGCGCAGTTTTTCCTGGGGTCCAGTGCTTCCACCTGTGTGAATTCCCACCTCACACTGCTCACTTGGCTCAGAAATAACTGCACAAACCTGAAGGAGATAATTCCTTCTGCATGGATGAGTTTCCTATATATGAAAAATCCTCCAACTAATAGTACATAGTCCCTTCCTCTGATCTCAACTGGGTCTCTGACTGAACTGACATGCATGAGTTATTTATGAGAGAATATTCAGTTATCTAGAGAGCAGCGGTTACATGCATGCAAGCATTAACTAACTGAACTCACAATTAATTCAACAAACTATTTGAACTAATATAACTGGACTTGACTCAGTTAACTGAGCCAACTAATTACAACTCATCCTTATCTCTTTAACTAAGGGATAAATTCCTCAATTAATGGGATAACTATTGCATGTCCCCACATAGACTTCATGGTTGATTTTCTACAACAAATTAACTCAAGATGAATTAATTAATTATTTTACAAACAGCTGATAAGGTCAAATTCGAATTTTACTTCTCAATTTTAGTTCAAGGACTAACTGAAATTGGAATCTAACCCGAAATGTTATTTATAGCAATTCTATTTTTATCATTTCTATTTTTAGCATTTCTTGTTGCCATTTTCAACATAAAATACTTGATGGATTATGTTTGTTGATTAAAGTATCTAATGAATAACTTATCTGTTGTATGATTTATCTGATGTATGTCTTATATGGTTATGATTTATCTAGTGTATGGTTGATCTAAGATATTTTTATTAAATATGCATAAAGAATTACATATTACAGAGCATGTTAATGAGGAAAGCTAAAAGCTCATAAAATGAAGAGGAAAGAACATAGCAAGCATGAGATCAAGACACAAGAATTTGATTACAGAGTTCACCCAATGTGGGTTATGTCTCCGAGCCCTGCTCAATAGTGGGGATGCCTTCTTTCATTAAGTGGAATCAAAGAGAATAAGTACAATCAAAATGTATGAAAGGACCCTTATACTTCCATGCTGGAAGATGATCGTAAAATAGAGAGCCTAGCTACTGAAACTAACATTGCCACTAAATTCATGGCATTAAGGAGTGAAAAAATGACTATCCACAGATCCAATTCTGACACTTTACCCTTTGAAACCTCTCAAAATCTTTTAGATACCCCTAGATTCCCCTAGGGGCAAGGTTCCGGCTTCTCAGGCTTCGTGGTTCCACTTACATGTATGTAGCTCCGCTAGTGCGCTCTCCTCGTGCAAATGAGAAGTTCAGTTTATATGATGGCAGGGCGACAGACTTTACAAAGTCTCTAGCCATGGTGTAGTGGTTCGATGGATGAATGGAGGTGTGGAGGTTAGGGGTTCCAACCCCATCGACCCCCACCTTTGAGTGTTTTTGTTGTAACAATATTAAATATGGATGCGGATTGGTATGACTATTGTTGCCGTTCATTTTGATGTTGGGTTGGTTGTGAGGCTGCTCGGTGGGGGCCAACCACATGGGTTGGATGGGTTCGAGCCCTTGGGTTTCCCTTAATACATTCTGTTGGGAGATATGTGGAGTGGGAGTGGCGGGGGTGATAGCCCGCCCCCCGCCCTGCCACCCATTTTTATATATTTTTTTGTATTTTTCCCCAATGCTATGCATTTTAAATTTTGCTGAATTTTTTTTTTATATTTTTCCCCAATGGTATGCATTTTAAATTTTGCTGAAATTATGGTTTCATAGACAAATTAACCATCCCAAAAATTTTCCCATCCAGTAGTCGGATTTCAAGCACCAGTTTTGTCAAAATTGTTTTCTCCTTAAGTGTTCCACTTTGACCCAAACTTTGACTGAGAATAACTCGAGCATATGAACTCAGATTTGAGTGTCATTCACACCGTTGGAATTAGGGTGACGAGCACTTAAATCTAGTTCTAGTTTTTCCAACATCTAACTACTTTTATTTTTTAGCTATTTTTAAGGCCACTTGTACTTTGAGATCCTCCTGGATCATTCCTCCCACTTAAAGAGCTTTTGGACCGCCAAAATCATTAACACATCTAGCACACTACTTGTGTCCTCACCAAACCACACTTTCAATCATTTACATTGCATGCAAATCTGGTACATTCTTTGCAATCACATACAAACCACACATGATTCAAACAACCCTACACTTTCTAAGAGTTTACAACACACACTCTTTGGTCAAGTTTTACATAATAGAAATCAATACCCAAACCACTCACAAAAGGCCAAAACATCACCATTTCTTTAGTAAGCGATGGAAAACATGTTATCACTTTTACAATTATTCGCAATGCATGATTTACAAATTGTGGCCATGACAAGTGACTATATCTAGTAAAACGATCTCTTACCTAACAAAGAGAATGGGTCATCTCCCTATCGCGGATTTCCTTGTGTAATATCTTCAACGATTGGATTCTTCAAGGGCACTTTTTGGGCTTGGAGTGTCTGACACGTGGCTTTCTGGTGTCCATCTTCATTACCATGATTCTTCCTCCTCCAGACTTTTTGGATCATCTTGAAATGTTTTCTCCTAGTGCACCTCTGATAAGTGCTCATGGATCCCTCACTATCACTGGAATGTGATGAGGTGCTCTCATCATCTGTCGTTGGTGGGTCACTAGCTATTTTGGAGCATTCCCCAACTTCCTTCCTGACATACCAAAGTTCCACATAACGAGGCAATTCCTCTACTTTGATGGGGTTTCATGATGCCTTGGCCATTAATGGTGAGGCCCTTTCCTTGATACCCCATATTCTTCAATAGTTTTGATCCAATTCATGTAGTATGTCTCTCAAAAGCAATGAAATCATTATCATAAAAAGTACATGAAATTGAAGAATCACTTTTTACCTAAGGTTGGTTACACTGCAACTTTTCTAAGACCTCCTCCTTAGCTTGTAACTGGTGTTGCAACATTTTTTTCTCCTTCTCTGCTTCTTGCAGGAGTCTCCTTAGTTCAGTATTCTCTGCTTGAATTCTTTGGTTGATTTCTTCAAGTTCTTGGAGCCATGCCACATTTGGTTTCCTTCTCATCTTTGCTACAACACCTACAAAAATTTGTGTCTCAGTGCCTGAATCAGAACCTAAGTTGATGGGTCCATTTGTTACAATCCCAAAGGCTGTAATTTTTATTTCGTCACCTGAATCTGACCCCAGGTCAATTGTTCCACCGCCTGCATATCCCAAAGCAGTAAACTTCTCATCCTCCTATGATTCAAACACTTGGTGCATGGTTGAAACTGTCTTTTGCTTCTCCTTTATGTCATTCCTCTTAGGTCTCAATTCTGGGTGTAGTATCCAACAATTCTCCTCATCATGCCCTTCCTTCTCACAATGAGTGCAAGAGGGTTTTTCTCCTCTTCTCCTAATTGTCGCTGCCTTTTTTGGGTGTTCGTCTTGTTCATGCCTCCCCTACTTTCAAGATGCACACCCTTCACACTAGCGTCATCAATATTTTTAGGTTTAAATAATAATAATGAATGACGTACATAACTATGCAAAAAGTCAATATATTTCATCAACATCTTAGGAGTGTCTAGGGGGGCATTCAATGCTAGAGCTTGTTTCACATGTTGCCATTCCATCATGAATTTTCGTCGATAACTCAATGGGTTAAAATGCCCCCTTACATCAGAAATGAACTCAAACTAAGATGAAAGAAGTTTATGAGTGTTTTTACCACCTTGTTGCATATTTCCTTCCCACCATACGAGAGTGTTGCCACTCAATTGAAGCGATGCTAGATAGATCTTAGCTTCTTCCTCTTTGATCTGTTGTATGAGGCAATATACCTAAACCTATCGTATCCAATTATCTATATTTCCTGCATTAGATTCTCCAATGAATACAATTAAATCAAATTTGACATCCATCTTGAAGAATGGTTTCTTAGATGCATTTCTTTGATTCTTGTTAGAATGATGAGAAGAAGAAGAAGAACTTTCACTAGTGGATAGAGAGGGAGGAGGATATTCTCCTCCACCTCCATGGTTTACCGATGCATGATCATCTATCTCATTATTCTCTAGTTTCAATGTCTTCTCATACTTTGTAAATAGATTGTCAACTTTATATGCCATGTTGTAGAAAGTCTTATGATAATTTCTCTCTTCTTCCCAACCAGCTTCCTCATATGCCATATTTCTTCTTCATGGTACATGCCATGCTTTGGGATCAACGGACTTAAGTTTTCCTTCGCCTTTTTGGAGCTTGTTCCAGGTTAGTATATACTCATACAATTCACATAAAAAAAAAAAAAAAAAAACTTGCTCTGATACCAAACTTGATCCAATATCTTTTGCTTAAAGATGCATAAAGAATTACATATTGCAGAGCATGTTAGCCAAGAAATCTAAAAACACATAAAATGAAGAGGAAAGAAGATAACAAGCATGAGATCAAGACACAATGATTTTATTACAAAGTTCACCCAGTGTGGGTTGCGTCTCTAGGCCCTGCTCAACACTGGGGAGGCCTTCTTTCATTAAGTGGCATCAAAGAGAATAAGTACAATAAAAATTTACAAAAGGACCCTTATACCTCCATTTTGGAAGATGAACAAAAAATGGAGAGCCTAGCTGCTAAAACTGACATCACCACTGAATTCCTGGCATTGAGTAGTGTAAAAACAACTATCCACACATCCAACTATGACACTTTATCCTTTGGCACCTCTCAAAATCTTTTAGATACCCCTAGATTCCCCTAGGGGCAAGGTTTTTGCCTCTTAGGATTCGTGGTTCCACTTACATGTTTGCAACTCCGCTAGTGTGCTCTCCTCGTGCAAATGAGAAGTTTGGTTTATATGATGGCGGGGCGGCGGATTTTACAAAGCCGCCACTCGTGGTGTAGTGGTTCAGCAAACAAATGGAGGCTTGGAGGTCCGTGGTTCCAACCCCACTGAACCCCTACCTTGGATTTTTTTTGTTGTAACAATATTAAATATGGATGTGGGTTGGTATGACTATTGTCACTGTTCCTTTTGATGTTGGGTTGGTTGTGAGGCTACTCGGTGGGGGTCGGCCATGTGGGTTGGGCGAATTCGAACCCCGCTAGTCTCGGCCTTTAATGTTTATCATATGTGTATGTATTGTGGGCGGGGTCCACACCACATAGCTCCGACCCAATTGTTTTCCTTAATACATTTTTTTGGGAGATATGTGGAGTGGGGGTGGTGGGGGTGATAGCCCACCCCCCCATTTTTATAAATTTTTTTGTATTTTTCGCCAATGGTATGTATTTTAAATTTTTCTGAAATTACAGCTTCTTTGAAAAATTAACCATCCCACGAATTCACCCATCCGGTGGCTGGATTTTTTGTGTCGGTTCTATCCAAATTGCTACCTCCTTAAGCCGGCCACTTGTCCACTATGACCTGAACTTTGACTGATAATAACTCGACCATATGAACTTCGATTTGAGTGTCGTTTGCACCATTGGAATCAAGGTGACGAGCACTTCGATCCGGTTCTAGTTTTGCCAACATTTGACCACTTTTATTTTTGAGATATTTTTAAGGCCACTTGTACTTTGAGATCCTCCTAGATCAATGACTTATCAGAATTATGATTTCTCTGATGTATGATTTACTTCCAACATGCTGATGTTAATTGAAAAAAATGGGTACGTGGATATTGAACCTAATAAAATGATGATTATGCTCATTTCTCTCTCTCTCTCTCTCTCTCTCTCTCTCTCTCTCTCTCTCTCTACTCTATATCTATATATATATATATATATATTATATATATGTATATATATATGTATGTATATATGTGTATGTGTATGTATATGTATATGTTTTGATGAGATTTAACCCACAGATTGGATTAAAGGACTATGTGATGGCTAATATCCATGCTAATGACTAGGGGTTGTGAAGACATTGTAACACCCTCCTCCCACATCTACCCGAGTAACCGACCAACCGGGGTAAACATGTGATGAAGAGTTACTATGATATGATTCAATGCCCTATGTATCCGTTAGGGAAGTGGAACTGATGGAACACAGACAACCTAACCTTCTACACCTATAACAAAACCCTCAAGAGCCATCCATCCCATCCAAGTGACTAGCCCTTGAGGCAAATTGACATTTTGTTGCATTAAATCCTCAGTTGCTCCCTTGTGATTGGCATGCATGTGACTAGGACCCTCCAGTCACTCCCACAACAAGGCATGCGTGTGACTGGGGACTTTTCCAAGTAGTTTTGTGCCAACAACTCCCCATGTTGTGCCACTTTTTTAGGGCTGGGAGTTATGCTACTACCCAGAACTCCATGAAACTTCCAAAAATGAAAAATAACACTAAAAAAATGATATAGATGCAAATACTTGAAAAAGGAATTGACTAGACCCCTACTAGCCATAACAAACATTTTTTCAAACATGTCACAAATATGCATTATACAAGTTTAAACAACAGATCCGAGCATCGGGGTCTCATACTCATCTGAGAATCACTAAGAAGCAGTGATGCCTCATCACAATAATTACATTACCATATATTAATCCATAAATTCATTGTGCAATTAGTGATTAACCAAAACATAATGAGAGCCATACATTTTCATTGTCATAAAACTCATTCATAACCAACATATAACCAATATAAATATCAAGGATATAACATCTATATAAGCCACATATAAACAAGTATATTTACCCATAAAATATCAGGGAGAAAGAGAGCTCTTATTGATGATTGCATAAGCCAACTAGGTATGGGACTTTCACGAACCACCCAACCATAGACAAGATTGAACCAAATCTTCCTTTTAGCCAATCACCCCTGTGCCATATTCCAAGCATAAATGTGGCATCTCATAAAAAAAAATTATCAAAACCAAACCAGGGCTTCCAGAGGCCAAACCAACTCAACCCTCAACCAATGATTCCACCTCATGGTCGTACATCACTAACCATCACCAAATCAGTCTCTAACTAAGTTTTCCAGGGCTCCAGAGTGTTTGTTCCAACCAGGGCTTCTAGGCTTAGTAACTCAACCCACAGCTATTGTCAGGCTTCCATAGCATTTGCCCAACCAGGTCTTCTAGGACTACTAACTCAACCAACCAAGGGATTCCATATTTTTTTTCCAACCAAGGCTTCCAAGACTACTAACCTAACCGAAGTTGTCACAGGGCTTCCAGAGCATTTGTCCAACCAAGGTTTCCAGGAACTAATAACTCAACCCACAGCCAAAGGCACAACAAAACCAACCAGAAAACAAAAGTAAAACCCACAACACCATGACTATCCAAGAAATGGAAAGGCTAGACGAAACCACTGCCAATCCAGGAAATCCTCCATGCCAATGATAGATCTTAACCAAAAAACCACATGCATGTCAAAACTAGGAAGGAAACCATACATGCAACTCAATACCTACAAATAAATCTAGATGTAGTTGTTGATTCCGACATCCTCTTCCACTTTCCTGCTTTTCATTTTCCTTCTTGCTCCAAATCCAAAGTATGCCACACTCCTCTAAGAGTGCTCCAAGAAAACTCTAAGTGTCCAAGTGTATGAGTGAGAGAGAGAAAATGAGAGCTCCAAAAATGAACTATGAAGAAACCATGAATTGATCCTCAGAAGCCTTTTTATTAATGAGGCCTCTACTTTCTTCAATTTTCCATTATTTTCCTTCATTTTCCTCCTCACATGAAACATGTGACCTTACACCTTCCTTTTCTCCCAATTTCCATTATTTTCATAAATAAAATGCCAATTAAGGCATCATGCCTTTCCAAAGCCTTTGTGAATTTCCTCTAGCCATAATAACCAAAATGAACACCCACTAGGATGTTTTTTCTCATCATTCAGCTTGTAATATGTGTCCCATGATCGTGGTCTTATATATTTTTACATGGATTTTTAACCAAGGTTGTTACAGAACCCTCCCGCTTGGGGGAACACCGTCCTCGGTGTTCAATGACACCTATAACCAGGAAGACTGTTGACAACCAAAACATACTGCCCATGGAGCTTTATAACACAACTAGTTGTAGTATTTACAATGACATCATGCTGAAAAAATGACAACCATACGATTTAATGGAGCTTTATAACACAACTCATTACAATATTTACAGTAATAACCACATATACTATTGCACATTTTCTTCAACTAGCAAATAACCATAGTGTCTATGGAGCTTGTAAATCTAGCTCGATACAATATTTACAATAATATACATATATACACATATGCACATTTTCTCAACCAGCAAATAAAAGGATACGATGCCTGCATCCACACCAAGGGAATCTAGAGGCTTACAACTCTACCCTCAAGAAGTCCATAATCCACTACCAAAGTCAAAACTGCATCCAATGCCCAGCACCACAATCCTGTGCCACTTGTCCTCTGAAGTGAACAAAGTTCCTTCTTCGGATTAATTACTCCAGAAAACTTGGAATATAAAAATATCCATGAGGATACAAGAAAATATATAAAATATATGAATAGTAATGAATGAATGATTTACAATGAGAATGAGAGGCTTGCTTATATATCAGGCAAGTGTCTCTTCATGGAGAGTCATGTCTCATTTAGACATGCCTCTTCAACCTAATTACTAATTATTATTAACTAATCATTATTACAATTATCCTTGTTACTTATATTTATATTATTTATATATTTTATTCGTAACATCCTCTTAGTGAATAGTTACTGGCTCATTGTCCCAGGGTACACTCCTAATGTGCATTTGATTCAATCTGGAAATGATAATGACCAAAACAAATACATCCCCGACCTTCTCTTATTTGTTACACAGTCCCTCAGGAAATTTGGTCACCCCCTTTCGTGCAGTCACACACCTTCCAAGTTTCATTGGCACCCCCATCCCGAGAAGTCCATCCCTTGGCAAGGTTTCCTCACATCGGAAGGTACAAAAACCAATGTATATCCCTACCTCAAAACCATCATATCGGTCATAGCATGCTCATGGAAATAAATGGACACTATTGGGTACCAGTGTCCCACAATAGCCCTACTCTTGCAATGCTTTACCAACATATTGTTGTATTTTCCAATTTTTTTTTGTTGCTAATTCTTGCAGTCAATTTCAAGCACCAAACTAGGAATTTATGTGCTTCATGTACGAAGCACATAATTCCCATTAGATTCAAAATAAATTGAACAAAATTCACATCATACCTCATTGGTAGCCCATCAACAAGGTACACTTGAAACTTTGTTTACTTCCTATCACAACAAGTCAAACTAATTGTCTAATCAAATCATCATGAATAAACATATCACATCTGGTTAGCTCAAAACACAACCATCATATATCAAAGTCATGAATCATATGTAATCATCATAAACTACAATCATAAATCGCATGTAACCATCATAAGTCTGAAACATAGATCACATGCATAATAAAATTGAAATAAAAATACTTATAATTATCCTTTAATCGGTCCTTTGTCCTTTTGTACGCACATTGGATTGGTTTCCACACCCAGTAAGTACCCAAATCCTTTGCTTCTCTTCAATCACGTATGCATACACACAATGTACATCACAACATGTACATCCACACCTGACACATAACACAACACATACACCTACATAGAGCATAAAACACCATAGAATACATACACCTACACCTATTGTACAACACGACACATACATCTATACCTGATGTACAACACCACACAATACATGTACCTACACCTTGTGTACAACACAACACAATATATGTACTACACAGAGTACAACACAACAAGTACACATGTCACGATACCACAACTACACAATTCACATACATAGTACCGCATGCCCACAACATAGCATGTACAACATGCTCACAATACCACATGTACACCAATACCATATGTACAACATGTACACAATACCACCTGTACACAACACCATCTGCACAACATGTGAACAACATCACATGTACAAGGCACCACCTGCACAACATGTACACAACACCACATGTACATTGCACCACCTATACAACCTGTACACAATACCACAAGTACACAACACCACATGCACGACATTTACATGACACCACATGTACACAGCGCCACATGCACAACATGTACATAGCACCACCTACACACAGCACCACATGTACAATCATGCACATATCACCACATGTACAATCATGCACAAAACGCCATATGTACATAGCACCGCATGTACAACATGCACACAGCATCATATCTACATAGCATTGCATATACAACATGTACTTAGTACCATATGTACACAAGACTGCATATCCAACATGCGCACAGCACCATATGCACACAACACCACATATCCATCATGCACACAACACTGCATATATGTCATGTGCACAATACAATATATACACAACACCGCATATCCAACATGTACATATCCCCATCTATATCCAGCACTGCATATGCAATATACACACAACACCATATATACTATTATGCCCCTATACCAATAGGTGTCATATATCATGATTGACTTGGTCTAGTTCGGAAATATGTTCATACCTTTACTGTTGCCAAGGTTTTCCATATTTGTAAAAAATCAAAAAATTAAAAAATGTAAAGAGAGTATACCCTAAAAGAAAAATCAAAGGGGAAAAAAAATAAAAAAAAGGTCAGAAAATAAAAGAAAATGAACCCCAACAAAAAGAAAAGACCATGAAGTGTGCAAGTCTAAATGCCACTACTTTTTTACTTTTGTATAATAAAAGATTATGTGCAACTTGTCACCTATGCCACAATCCATGGTAACTAAATAGTTTAATCTTGGTTAATCCATGTTTCAATTTCATGTTTATAGAGATAGAGAATAAAATATGACCAAACTGTTTAATCTTGGCAGATAAGTAGATAGGTAGAGTGAATAAAAGGATCTCAACAGTTTAATCTAAGCCCTTGGATGTAATAAGTGCATATTTAGATAGATATCACTATGTAAAAGAAAAGAAAGTGGGAAAAGGGTTTGCCAATCTAAGTGCACCCTAAGAAAGAAGTGAAAATGCTAGGATAAAGTAAGGTAGGGTAAGTAGATGATGGTTGAAAAATAAACGTGTGGTGAAATGGTTAAGAATAATGCTTGAATATTGTTGCTTTCATCACTGGGACAAAGCACAACTCACACTGGAGACGGCACATCAACATTCAAAGTTAAAAATAATTAACTTCCCTACTCATTTCCCCTAAATTTTCACTAATTCCCTAAGTGCTAAAGGTTATTTCCAAAGTAAGAGGGGCTCAGAGCATTTATCTGACTTTTGGAGGAACCAAACCCTCGGCCCAATAATTGGAAATGCCTAAAGTACTTAAGTCCCTTTCATCAATGATTCCCCTCCATAAAGTCACTCATTCCCTTTATAAAGCTTTTCCTAAGTACTTCCCCATATAAACCCTCATAATTTCACTTAGGAAAATTAATATGTTCCCCATATAAACCCTCATATTCACTTATCCTAAGTCTTAAATGTGTATGATGGAAAAGCTTTCAGAAACATTCTAACTTAGCGTGCATTCATATCTTACAAAACCATATTAACTGCTAACTAACATTATTATTTAACTCCCGAATAAACTACCCGTGCCCGTATTATTATAAAAATCCCAAAATATTTACATATCTCGTCCTGCAGTTAAATATAACCTTAATAAAGTCAATAAACGGAATTAATTAACCAATCTATGGTTAATTAAGAACCCAAACCCCCGCCATACTAAATGAGGATTAATTAGTCACCAGGATTAATTAATAACTCAGTGACCAATCAAATCACCCCCCATATGATTAAATCCTTTAATTAATATTGGGCCTGCCCTCCGTAATCCATTAGTCACTTCATCATCTCAACCATCGTTCGGTCAGATCCCTCAAATCCGATGGCTATCGCTCATATCGCACAAGCCTTTTGGTTGACCTTTAGCATGTGATGTGAGCGGTTTCCCAAATAGTGCCGATGCTACGTGTCGAAAGATGTGTGGAATCATGCAGTCCTCCCTAAAAACTATTTCCCTCCCATAAGCGGCGCGATGAAACCCGCTTATCGCCTCCCACAAACGACAAAAATGTCAAATCAGCTCCGCTAATGCAACTTGTTCGTGTCACAAACCCGCCAAAAATAGACTTTGCATAAAAAAACAAAGAATAACCTATTTTCGCCCTTTATCCTGAACCCATGCATGCAATCAGTATGTAGAAATCAACCAGCTCATACCCAAACCATCAACTACCCTGAAAGTTGCTGCCCAACGCCGCTCCAGTCCACTGTATGCTTCCAGTCAACAAGTTCACCATTACAAGTCACTCAATAACAAGTATTTACCAATTTTCTTCTAGAAACTTTGTTAAATACTGAAATTCCTCTGCAGTTACGTTGAAACCCAAAATTCCAGTGTAATTTAGTTGCAAGGCTTAAAATCAAAGACTCCCACGACCTCTGTTTCACCCATTTTCACTCAAAAAAGCCCCATTTTCATTTATGAATCCACAAGAACCAGAAATGGAAACCCCCGTGGCCCTCAATGTACCTCTAATCAATGCTCCCCATAAAGACTTGGATTACCTTCCATTAGTAGATAAAGGCTTCCAAATAAAGGACCTTGAACTTGATGAATGCCCCTTGGAAATATATTGTCAATGTCGAGACGATTACATGAACAATTCGGATAGCATAGGACTTTGGGAATCAAATCTCTGAAAGTATCTATTCCCTTCTATGCACATTTTCCTGGACATTATCCACCAATGTTGGGCTAATTATAACCCTAACGTCAGAGCTGTAATGTCCCTCGACCAGTTAGTCCTATTTACCATTAGTGCTGATTCAATTAACGAAATGTTACAGCTTTAACCCGACCAGAACCTCACCCCCATTTCCATTGGAGAATTACTAGAAAAATCCACCAAAATGTCTAGTTCAGTACTCAGCCATATTTGCCATACTTTCATGGATAAGAATCATATACCCAAAGATCCCCCTCCCTACCTAACATGTTTCTTCACTAAGATAGGCAAAGATATTATTAAAATGATTGATGCCATTATGGGTTTCAATACTAGTGAGTTTGTTGATTAATTGACCCTAGTTTTCATGAGTATCTTCACCCCTGGTCAGCCTCCTGCTGTCAAATATGACTATGCTGCATTCATTGCTGAAAAAATTCATGACCAGTTCATGAGGCTAGAAAATGAGAGAGTGTTTAAGTATTCTACAGTCATATATCACCTCTTCATTTACTATCAATCTGACAAATTCCTTTTTTCTATCCATAAGCTTGATAACAAAGGTAACCCTAGGTCAGTCATTTTCTGGACCTCTATTTTTCACCACTCATCCTCTTCTCCCTATTCATATATAGATTTCATTGATAAGTTTGTCCATCCTATAACCACCATACTGACAAAAATTTCCCCCCTAGAATTAGTGATGATATCAGAAGAATCCTTCAGTTGTTAAAGCAGTATAGGATAGGTGACTGATACTTATACCAGAATCATACTGAGATCAGAGTCTGTGGGTGTGAACTACCTCCATTCAAATTTCCTAAATATGTCCCCATGAGATTATTTTCCCTAGAGTACTATAGGCAAATAGTCAACTCTAATCAAATCCACTTCATGAAAGCAAAGAAGAAAGTCTAATTGAGGATCAAAGACCACTTAGGCCCATTTGTGTGCAACAACAGAAAAGCAGGGCAAGAAGTAGAAGAAATCATAGAGAGCAAGATGCATTTAAATAAAAGCTTTGTTTGGGCCTATGATCCTCACAGTTTCATTTGTGATAGGAGGATCAAACACAATTTATCACCTTACATCCATCATAGGATCCCCGAAATAGAACAATATGCCAATATGAATGAATGGAGGGAAGGGACATTGGTAGAACAAGATAGTGATAAAGTTGAAGTTGAGAATGTGATGAAAGATTTGGAGAAAATACCTGACCTGGACTCCTTTGTACAGGTGCGTGCAGAGTCTTCCCAAAGGCCAACCCAGGAAACCAATGCTCCAACATCTGAGCCTTCACAGGGGCAAACTCAGGAAACAGGTCCATCTATATCATAACAGCCAGAGAAATTAGAGCAACAGCCTGATATCTCTATAGAATTGGACCCACCATAGCCACATCCAGCTCAAACTAATATGGGAAATCCTCCAGTACTACAGACTCCTCTAAATTAGGAAAATAATCTAAAAAGAGACAGGGAAGCAGCTACCCCTCCAAGCATACCCACATATAAACCCTTTGCTAAGAGGCAAAGAATGAATCCATATTCAGAGGAGGAATTCATTGGAGAAACTACAGAAAGCATGAGAAAGGAAGGGACAGATAGTTTACAAACATTCCCAACAGGTGGGACACCCTTAAGTTCACAAAGGCAGGAACTAGAAAGACAATAGAGCATAGAAGATTCATCTCTCAGGTCTTCTTCTGAGAAGATTATAGATATAAAGGGGAAATTTAAAGAGATCAAGGCAAAGAATGAGAAATTGAAGCCCCAAGCCTATGCTCAGTACTTAAAAATGGCCCCTACAAACCAGACCAGATTGATGTCAGTCTTTGACATCAAAGAAGGCAAAATGCAAATGAGTTTCCTGAAGCCCACAGTGCTGCAGCCAAAATCCTTGGCAGATTATCTCAAAACTGACTTTGAAGTCATAGCTAAAGACATCCACCCTATCGACCAGATTGAACTACACAAGCAAATGGGTGAGATGGTATATTCAATACTGACTAGCAAAGCAATGATGGCTCATAGATTGCAAAATTCACTGAACAACACTAGAGCCCAATTGCAGCTGGAGAAAGCCTCCTCACAGGCAAAAGATAATAGAATAAAATCATTGGAAGAGTTAGTAATTGAGTTGCGTCATGACCCAAAAGATGTTAAGGCAAAAGAAAGCTTAATTAAGAAAAAGAATGAAGACATAGCTGCACTTAGAAAACAATTGAATTTGCCACCACTCATTCACCCTCAGACTGTTGAAGTAATAGAGAAGAAAAATGAAGAAGAACTTATGGACTTGATCCTTAAGTTCAACGAGCAACTAAAGGAAACAGAACAGGAATTGGAGAAAGCAGTACAGTCAAGGCAGAGTGAGTCAACCACACAGCCTTAAACTATAGTGCCAATAGTTTCAACAGGAGTCCCTTCTACACTGGCAACTTTTTTAGCACCAAACATTCCTTTGGCAACAGTTGCATCCATGGAAACAACAGGTACATCACAGGTAGGCACACCAACACAGAGCACAGAGGACTTGATTAAGTCAATGGAGGAAATGAGACTCCAAGCAACAGAGCTGTAGAAAGTAAATGAGAAATTCACTACTTTGGAGCAGAAATATGATATATCAAAGATGAATTATGCAGAAGAAATAAGGAAAAACAAAGGCATGGCCCAACAAATTAAAGCATTGGAGAAGGATCTGACATTTGAAAAGCCTTTGACAGACATTAGAAAGATATTGTGGACCAATATCATTGATTCCATCAATGATATTTGGTCATACATTCAAATTATTTTTGAACAAATAGATTTGGTTAAGCCTGCACTTGAAGAAATTAAGAAGACCAAGGAAGAGCTAGGCAGGAAACCTGAGTAAGCTATCAGATTAATCAATTTTTTATACAGTAAAAACAGGAAACAATTGGAGCAATTAGACATTGAGGATAGGATTTCTACCATCCTCGAAATAAAGAAAGTGTTGACCAAAAGAAATCTAATGCAAGGCCTAGAACGTAGATGTCAAAGTATGCAGGAAGATATAGATGAGTTCATGAAGAAATTTGACATCTTAAGAATGAAAGGACTCCCTAGTCCTTTAGTTATCAATGATAAGTTAATGGTTCAAATTGAGTACATTGATAAATTACATCAACAGGCTAATAGTCAGGCTAGTTCATCTTCAGCCAAGGCATTACCAACAGGAAAAGTGCTCTACGATGGTTTAGAGAACCTTTTCTTCATTGAACATGAAGTAAAACACTTATTCAAAGTCCAGCCTAATTTTGTGAAATATACTGAGGCTGACAAAATTTACAAGAAATTAACAAGGATGAATATACCAAAGGATGATTGGTGGACCAACATGACTGACATCCTATAAATTACCATGACAAAAGTGAGGTAAATAGAAATATTTACCACAGTAAATTTTGGTAAAAGGATGAATGCTGGTAAACAGGTAAAGAGTACCAGCTACAGGTGAAAGAGTATTAGTTAAAAAGATCAAATCAGATGTCTACCACAGAGTTACTAGGGCAACAGCAAGATGCATATTCATAGAGCGTGCCTCCAGCTCCTTCAACAAAAACAAGGATAGCAAAAATCAGTTCATTATCTGTCACTATATTCGAGACCATCTGTCTCTATATTTGTGTAAATAGATATTTTATTTTCCTTGAATAAATCTCATTTAGTTATGAGATATTTTGATGTAAATTTTGTATAAATACTTCTTTCTTCGAAGTATTAGGTGTGGATTCTACAACATTTCTATAGACATTTTCTTCTTGAATTGAAGTGCTATTGTACCAACATTTGTATGGCTTGCTGGATCAAGGAATAAAGCTAAGGCAGTTTACAGGATACTTGTGTCAAACAAAAATCAAATAAGTATTCTATATCTCTTGTGTTTTACTATTTCCCTTCTGTTTATTAATAATCACATGTGTTTTCATGAAATCTGAATGATAAGTGAAATAATGATATTTCAAAAGTTGATTTGCTGCAATTTGTTTTAAAAGGTTTATCTTTCTTAATGTTTTCTTCTAGAATATCATAGTTAGGGAATTTTTAAATGCTCCCTTACTTTCATAGTTTATCATAAGTGACCCATTTAACAAAGAATACTTAATTGATCCTTGTTAATGAGTACCCTATATTTTGCATATTAAACCTGGTTAAAGGATTCTTCATTGCCCTTTCTCCCTGTTTATTACTATTTCATCCATCCATCTGAACTTGGCATTTGCCTTTTGTTTTACTACCTTGCCCTGTGAGTTTTCCCTTTAGTAATTTAATCTGATCTAGTTGAGCCATCACTTAGTTTGACTCCATAGCCCAATGGCTTGAAGGCCTTGTTCTATTCATTTGTTACCAGAATTCCACCACCCAACCAAAATCCCCTACAAGCTTTCATAAGTAGCATAATATCCCATAAAACAAAGCTAAATCATAAAGAGAGAGCCCTCTCTGAGTACAGATTGGCTAGATTCTGTACTTAAAAGATTGGTTTGTGGTTACCTCGGAGTGTCCCTTCTTTTGATAACTTCTAAGGGAAAATCTGAGTGATAACATATACAACAGGCGCCCAACATCATATGCGCACAATACTATCTATACATAGAATTGCATAAATAACATGTACACAACACCGTATATACACAACACCGATGCACACAACATCACAGGTGCAACATGTACATCATATATACAACAGTGGCTCTTCACATCCAAAACCACATTGTCTCTACCAAGCAACCTTACTTCCAGTGTCTCTCTACCATCCATTCTTATCCTAGCATGTCGCAGATCATGCTATTTTCATTATGTTGATGTATCTCTCAGTATTACCTTTCCATAACATAAACATAGACATAGTATAAACACATAAATTCAATTCATATCCACATGATACTGACCTTGTATATCTTTCATGGTTACTCTTCCCACTTGATTCCTCATAATCCAGGAACCTCTTCGTGATATTCACCTGCATAAGCAATCATTCCTCCACAAGAATGATCCATGACGACCCTGTCAGTTAATGACATACATACATACATATATACATATATAGGCATCATCATAATCATAATCACAACATAATTGTCATATATCATAAGGTCTAGGTTAAGAGAACTCCCTTTATCCATGCGCAACATGCACAACATTGAGAACAACAGTTCCCAACTTAACCAAGGCATATGACGCCTCAAATCCATTTACTCTACCTTTCCAGTTACCTTTCTCATGACTATCCTGCCACCATCCATTTACGACAATGGACCCAACCAGTGCAACTGACTATCATATTCTTACCTTCAACTTCCCTTACTCATGGACCGAGCTTCACTTGGGCCTTACATTACATGTTAGGTATCACATAGCTCTCCCCAAGCTCCATCAACTTTCCTCCTTTCCCAACCAATTCCCAAGGCCCTCAAAACACAAAAGGATAACAAGAAACAAACAAGGAGAAAACCATGAAAACTAATATCAATACGACACCACAAACAAAGTGGCATGATCATGCACTATACATAAACAAAGTCAAAACCAAGCGCAACAAATCACAAAAGACCAAAAGTAAAAGACTAGAACCAAATACCATGATTCAATCCCCATGGATTCCCAATGCTTCCAAAGGAAATCTCAACTTGAGCCTTCCTCAATATTTCATGGCAATCACTTTCCATTCAATCCCATGCATCATACACACATAATTGTTAGTGTATAAACAAATATAACAATATACTGGTTACCTTACCTTGATGTGCCAAGAAAGTTACCTTGTAACTAACCACCTCCATACCACCTCTCAAGGGACTCCAATTCCCTTGACAAATCCAACCATGACTAGAAACTAGTTGTTATACCTATCAAATACATGTTCAAGAATATAACACGTATCCACATAATGTCAAACAAAATCATGGTTAAGAAGACTTCATGTATTCAAAGTAGTCATTCGTTTGGAATTGCGGTATCCAAACATAGTCAAAGGAATTCTTTCCCAATTCCTTTATTTTACCTTTTTACCTTGTTGCAATTAAATCTTACTATGTACTGTCAAATCACCCAACTGTTAGTTATATAAACACATCAACTAATACCATGTCGCACTAATGATAATCATGTTGCCTTGCAACTTCTCACACATGTTGATCATATGTTCCAAAGATCAAGACAACATATATATTAATTTGAAATCAATCTTTACCAAGTATAAAAATCATGGCATAATCAACAATCAACTCAGATTCATCAGTCATAATACATAATGTTATGACTATCACCTTTTACACTCAAGTACATATCATCTATCCCGACCCATAATGTGTTAGTACAATCATCTTAAAATAAGATCATTACATCATGCAAGTAGTCAAACATTCAAACATCAGATAGATGATATAATATACACCAAACACTCAAACACCAAATAAACGACATAATCAAACATTCAAACCCCAAGTAGATGACATAAGCAAACTCATACATTGATGTATCTCATGGGAGGTTATCTTGTCTACACAATCAATCTAGATTATCACAATATAAATTTGAAACACGTCAACTTAAACATAAATAAGGTCATGATATCTATAACAATAACTAGCTAACATGTTCACATCATAAGCTCATTAAAAATTTCCATTCATAAGAATCACATATGCATAGTCACTCTAGATTAGTAAAATTCAATTCCACAAATAAGTCAAATCATACCTGAATATCGTAATCATAACGATCTACATAGGAAAATCCAATTTAGCATGATACATATAACATCAAGATCTTAATGCAATAACCTTAATCATCAAGTTAACAATCACATAACAATCAACAAGTTAACATATAACATACTTATCAACAACATATAACATAATCGTCAAGTTAACTATCATATAACAATCAACAAGTTAACATATAACATACTTATCAACAACATATAACATAATCATCAAGTTAACTAACATAAAACAACAACAACATTGCATATAACAACAAGTTACTATCCTTCATGACTATTCGACACATGTGCATACGACTACACTAATCAACTAGCATTTATCATACATGTAACCATAATAATATAATGACAAGCATATAAGTGACCCTAATGCTTATAACAACCATTAACCACATACCTACATGCCAAATATACAAACGTTTATGACCATTTTCTCTTACCCTGAAGTCTAGTGTTGCAACCTCAATCTAACGGTCTGCATCTCCTGCTCTATCTCGACCAATGCATTATCATCATAATCAACGAACAACATCATGATGACACAAACTACATATGATGACATCAGTATGCATGTCTAACCTACTATACATGCATAACTATAACCATGACAATGCATACATAACAACATATAGACATTGACATGCATAACAAATGCATATACAACTGACATGCATTCATGACTAACGCATCCCAACAACAACATCATCAACTCCTACATGGAAACACAACATAAACTATGACCATCACCATGCATACATAACAATCACATATACAACCTACAAGCATGCAAGACAAACACATTTCACCCATCCAGTCCAAGTGTTGAACCATGCTTTGATACCAGTCTCTAACACCCTTCTCCCATATCTAACCAAGTAACTGGCCAACCGAGGTAAACATGTGATGAAGAGTTACCATGATATGATTTAACTCCCTATGTATCAGTTAAGTAAGTGGAACTGACAAAACACAGATAACCTAACCTTCTACACCTACAACAAAACCCCCAAGAGCCATCCATCCCATCCAGGTGACTAGCCCCTGAGAAAAACTGACATTTTTCTTCATTAAAGCCTCATTTGCTCCCTTGAAATGGGCATGTAGGAAACTAGGACCCTTCAGTCACTCCAAAAACAAGGCATGCATGTGACTAGGGACTCTTCCAGGTAGTTATGTGGCAGTGAATCTAGAATCTGTGCCACTTTTTAAGGGCCAGGACTCAGGCCACTACCTAAAACTCCATGAAACATCCAGAAATGAAAAATAACACTGAAATAATGATACAGATGCAAATACTTAAACAAGGACTTGAATGTACCCCTACTATCCATGACAAACATTTTGTCAAACACATCACAAATATGCATTCTATAGGTTCAAACAACATATCTAAGCATAGGGGTCTCATAGTCATCTGAGAATCACTAAGAAGCATTGATGCCTCATCACAATAACTACATTACCATCTATTAAGCCATATATTCATTGTACATTCATTGATTAACCAAAAAATGATGAGAGCCATACATTTTCATTGTCATAAAACTCATTCATAACCAGCATATAACCAATAGAAATATCAAGGATATAATAGCCATATAATCCACATATAAACAAGTATATTTACACATAAAATACTAGGGAGAAAGAAATCTCTTATTGATGATTGCATAAGCTGACTAGGTGTGGGACTTCCATGAACCACCCGACCATAAACTAGGTTGAATCAAAATTTTCTTTCAGTCAGTCACCCCCGTGCCATATTCCAAGCATGAAAGTGGGATCTCATAAAACAAATCAATCAAAACCAAAACACCTTAATGCTCAACTAGTGATTCCACCTCACAGTCAAACATCACTAACCATCACCAGATTGGTCTCTACCCAAGTTGTCCAAGGTTCCAAAGCATTTGTTCCAACCAGGGCTTCCAAGACTAGTAACTCAACCTACAATTGTTGTCAAGATTCCAGAGCATTTGTCTAACCAAGGCTTCTAGTACTAGTAACTCAACCCACGAAGGGATTCTAGAGAATTTTTCCAACCAAGGCTTCCAGGATGAGTAACTCAACCCAATCTGTTATAAGGATTCTAGAGTGTTTGTCTAACCAAGACTTCCAAGAACTAATAACTCAACCCACAACCAAAGTCACACAAAAACCAACTAGAAAACAAAAGTAAAACCCATAACACCATGGCTATCCAGGAAATGGAAAGGCTAGGCAAAACCACTGTCAATCCAGGCAATCCTCCATGCCAATGACATATCATAACCAAATAACCACATGCATATGCCATGCATGCCAAAAATCGCAAGGAAACCATACATGAAACTCTATACCTGCAAAGAAATCTAGTTGTAGTTGTTGATTTCACTATCCTCTTGTGCTTTCCTACTTTTCTTTTCCTTCTTGCTCCAAATCCAAAGTATCCCCCCCTTCTCTTGTAGAATTCTTGTTGAAACTCCGATAGATCTAGAATTCTAGTTAAATTAAACACAAGTAATTTGTTGATATTCAAGAGAGGAGAGAAATAATTTTCTCCATAAAATCAATGTATTAAATTAATGAAAAATATTAATACATGAGCAACCAAACCTCTAATCCCAAAGGGAGGTGGTTATATAGAAATTTCCGAATCTAGAAAACTAGGAAAAAACTAGTAAAAACTAGAAAAGGCTAAGAAAAGCTAAAGGGAGGCCTAAAATAGCAACAATGACTCAAGAAAACCTATGCCAACTATTAGCCATGAGGAAAGCATGAGGAGGGGCACATTTCCCAAGGAAGGCAACTTTAAAACATGCTAAAATGGTCTAGGGGACCAAATCCCTTGATTTAAGGGGGAATCTTCATATGGGGCGCCAATCCTCAAAAAACTAAAGTGGATGAGGCATGGTTAGGTGTGAACATGCACTTAGATGTCTAAATGGTTTAGGAAATTGGTTGGACCAATATTTCCATAATATTAAGCCTTTAAAGGCAAAAAACAATGGAAAGTTGGTCCACCAAGCTAGTTTACCAAAAACCAAGTGTGAACATGATTTTTAGTGCATGTGGCTAAGTCAAGGATACTTAGGCTAAAAAATAAATGTAGATGTTAGGATTATATTCCAACACCCCCCCTTCATCCTAACTCACTTATCTAAACTGAGTCCCAGCCAAGGATGCCATGCTAGGTACTCAGGTACAATTAAATAAAAGATCCTCATAAAATGAAGAAAGAGGGAAAACCTCGTGGGAAACCCCCCCCCCCCCACCCCCCCCCCCCCCCCCCCAAAAAAAAAAAAGAGGAAAAAAGGGCTAAGTGGCCAGAAGGGCCTACTTAGATGTCTCCACCACTCTAAGCATAGCTCTTAGTTCTGAAAAAAAAAAATTCAGTGAAAGACTTGGTGAAGATGTCTGCAACCTGCTGCTCAGTGGGGCAGTACTAAAGTGATATGACTCAGTCACAGATTAGCTCGTGGATGTAATGCATGTGAATATCGATGTGCTTGGTCCTTTGCCTCTGAACTGGATCAATTGATATCTGAATGGACCCCTAATTGTCACAAAATATGACAATCGGAAGTGGATACTGAATACCAAACTCAGAGAGAAGCCCCTGTAACCAAACAACCTGTGTAGCTACATTCACTGCACCTCTATACTCTGCCTCGACTGTAGATAAAGAAATCATGGATTGTTTCTTGCTAGACTAGCAAAAAGGCCCTGAACCAAAGTTGAAAACATAATCAGAGGTGGACTTGCGGTCTGTACCATTGCCAACCCAATCATAATCTGTGTACCCAATCAGTGAAAGTGGGCAATCTGCAGCATAAAAGATACCAAAACTTGAAGTACCTTTCACATATCTAAGGATTCTCTTTACAGCTTTCTAGTGAAGCTCATGGGGCTCCTGCATATATCTGGAACAAACTCCTACTACAAAAGATATACCAGGTCGGGTGTGAGTAAGATACAACAAACTCCCAACCAACTGTCGATACAATGTATTGTCCACCAAAGGTGTAGTACCCGCATCCTCAAATATGATCCCCGAAAGCAAGGGAGATGTTTTTGGCTTGCATTCTATCATTTGAAAGTAGACAAGTAAATCTGATGCATACTTAGATTGTGCCATCTTGATCCCTGAAGTAGGCTGAGAAACTTCAAGACCAAGAAAGTAGTGCAATAGTCCCAAATCTGTCATGGAAAATCGATCGTGCAATGCTGATTTTTCTGAATCAATAGTTGAGGTAAGGTTCCCTGTCGTCAGTAAATCATCTACATAAAGTAGTATCAGCAAAATGGAATCATCATGTTGCAGCAAATAAACATTCGAAAGCAGGAAAGAATTCATCTTTGCATACCAAGCTCTGGGAGCCTGTTTTAGGCCATACAGAGATTTCTTTAATCTGCAAACGAGGGAAGAGTTCTAAATGTATCCCTATGGCTGCTCCATATATATATACTCCTTGAGATCTCCATGAATAAATTCACTCTTCACATCCATGTGATGAAATTCCCATCTACGAGAAGCAGCAATGGCTAAAACTAGTCGAATGGAGTCCATTTTTGCAACAAGTGCAAATGTCTCTGTGTAGTCTATGCCATGTACATGTGAGTATACTTTTGCAACAAGTCGAGCTTTGTACTTTCTAATCTCACCATCTACAGAAATATTTTTTCGATAGATCCATCAGCATCGAACAAGCTTTCTTCCTTTTGAAAGTGGAACCAAGTCCCATGTGTTGTTTTCCATGAGAGCAGAGTACTCTTCATCCATGGCAACCTCCCAAAGAGGGTTTCCAACAACCTCAGAGTGTGACTGTGGATCTAAACCAAGTGTCATATAGAAATTTATGGGAAGCAATGGTTTGATGGTAGCCAGGGCTTGAAGAGCCCCAAAAAACTGTGATCTAGTCCTTCTCGCATCTGCAGGATCACTTACTAGTTCACCCGCATCTTGCAGGGTTTTCTCTGCCCAAGTTGGTAGCTGAGTTGGAGCAGCCATGACCTGCTCCTCATCCTCTAAATCAGACCCAAGAGGCTTCTCTGATGTCTGCTCTGAAGTGCTTGAAGAAGTTTCAGACTCCTCCTCATCAGTGGGTACAAGTGGTTCCTCGGCAAGGTCTGCTGAAAAATCATGCAGTGATTCATCTTCAAACTTCACACTTCGAGCTACAAGGAATTTTTCAGTGTGAGAGTCTAGAAATCTATATCCTTTGACACTGTCAAGATATCCAACAAAGATACATTCAATACTTTGAGGCTCCAAATCCTTCCTCTTATCTATCAGAATGTGATCTCATGCTCGTGAACCAAAAATGCGAAAGTGCGACACTTTCGGTTTCTTATCGGTCCAACATTCAAATGGAGTGGTGCCTTTGAGTGCTTTGTGAGTAATGTGGTTTTGAATGTATGCTGCACAATTAATAGCTTCAGCCCATAGATTAGGAGCTAATTATTTGTACTGTAGCATACAATTGGCCATCTCTTTTAACGACCGGTTTTTCCTCTCCGCGACACCATTATGATGTGGTGTATATGGCACTGTGTGTTGTAGTTGTATACCTGCATCAATACAAAGTTGTTGCACATATTTGTTGACATACTCCCCCCCATTATCAATACAAAGTATCTTAATCTTACACCCAAATTCATTCTCAACAAGTGCTTTAAATTCTATAAGGCATTCAAATACTTACGATTTTAATTTCAGAAAAAATACCCAAGTAAAGTGAGAGAAATCATCTATGAAGGTGAGTACATATCGAGCCTTACTGATTGAAGGCTGTGGGAATGGGCCCGTGATGTCATTTTGAATCATCCCAAGAGATGAAGAAGCTCTCTGTGCCTTCCCTTTGTCAAACTTTTACTCTGGATGCTTGCCAAGAATGCATCCTTGACATACACTGCTTGTGAATTTAATAGCGGGCAATCCTTCTACCATGCTTTCCTTGTTGAGTTGATGCAAGTACTTATAGTTTAGATGGCCAAATATTTCATGCCATAACCTATTTATGTCATTAGATTGTGACATCAATATAGTGCTAATATATTTAGGAACAAAGTGGGAGAAGAAATACAAACGAGAATCGTGATCTACAATTCCATGTGCAAGCTGTGAGCCCGTGGAAATGTCGGTAATCACTGCGAAGTATGGAGTGAACTCCACCTTCCTTCCAGAGCTGGAATGAGTGATATGATATATCAAGAGAATATTTACAGGAAGCGAGGGAACATGAAGCACATTTGTGAAGCAACGCCCTTCAAGGTCTACAATTCCTTCTCTGCACACCTGTGCGGGTGTGGCATCTCCCAAGTAAATTGGGGATCTGGTGGTTTCTTCGATGGAGGAAAATTCATCTTTTGATGCAGCCATATGGTTTGATGCACCTGAATTAACGATCCAAGATGATGGAGTGGATGTGACAACCATTAAATCATGACCATCTCGTGCTCTCCCTCTCCCATCTCTCGTTTTCTTATCATCCTTCTTCTTTGCATTCTCGGGCACGGTGAGATTGTGTTGTTGCAATTTCTTAGCCATCTCATCGATTGTTTTCCTTGTGCAATTTTCTTTGGGATGAAAACCTTTGGAATAGTAGTTGCAAAGTGTTCTTTCCTTCTTATTCTTACCCTTAGGCAAATAAGAGCTCTCTGAAGATTTTACGGGTCTCTCCTTCTTTGATTCATTAAATTTACCCTTCCCTTTTTGCTTGTCTCTTCCACTGCTCTTTGGAGCATCAGTAGCCACAAGTGCTTGGTTCTTCGAATGCTTGATGGCACCCATTTTGAATAACTTAGCTTACTCTTGAGTCAATGCTGCCATGAATTCATTCAATGGAGGCATTTTCCATTTTTCTTGAGTCAATTTAGATGCTTGAAAAGACAATACAAATATGGAATATTCAGGGCCTAATTTCGAGAGAATCGAAAGGATGAGTTGATCTTCCTCTTTCTTGACTCCACATGCATCAAGTTCAACGAGGAGGGATTTAAAATTGGTGAAGTATTCTTGCAGGTTGCTGAAATGAGTTGGACTGAGGGATATGAGTTCATTCTCCAGTTGATGCACTCTCATTTCATCCTGCTTGCCGAATAGTCCTTCCAATGTGGTCCAGACCACATCGGGAGTAGTGGTTCCGCTAACATGAAAGAGGATTTCTCTAGAAATTGATAGGCATATCTGCCCAATTTCTTCATCTAATTTATTGAAATACTTGATCTTCTTCGCTGCAGAAGTCGGTTCAGTCTTCGTTCCCATTGTTACCCTGTAAAGCCCTTTGCTTCAGAGGAGCAAAGTAATCTCTGTCTTCCATTCGAAGTAATTGAAAGAATTTAGAACGAGTTTTGTGGGCTAAGAGATATGATCCATTTCTTCTTGCTGTGCCTCTTGATGATCTATACCTACAAATAAAACCGTGTAGAATTCTTGTAGAAACACTAATAGATCTAGAATTCTAGTTAAATTAAACACAAGTAATTTGTTGATATTAAAGAGAGGAGAGAAAGAATTTTCTCCATAAAATCAATGTATTAAATTAACGAAATACATGAGCAACCAAACCTCTAATCCCAAAGGGAGGTGGTTATATAGAAATTACCGAATCCAGAAAACTAGGAAAAAACTAGTAAAAAAACCAGAAAAGGCTAAGAAAAGCTAAAGGGAGGCCTAAAATAGCAACAATGACCCAAGACAACCTATGCCAACTATCAGCCACTAGGAAAGCATGAGGAGGGGTGAATTTCCCAAGGAAGGCAACTTTAAAACATGCTAAAATGGTCTGGGAGACCAAATCCCTTGATTTAAGGGGGAATCTTCATGTGGGGCGCCAATCCTCAAATAACTCAAGTGGAGGAGGTGTGGTTAGGTGTGAACGTGCACTTAGATGTCTAAATGGTTTAGGAAAGTGGTTGGACCAATATTTCCATAATATTAAGCCTTTAAAGGCAAAAAACAATGGAAAGTTGGTCCACCGAGCTAGTTTACCAAAAACCAAGTGTGAACATGATTTTTAGTGCATGTGGCTAAGTCACGGATATTTAGGCTAAAAAATAAATGTAGATATTAGGATTATATTCCAACACCTCCAAGAGTGCTCCAATGAAACTCTAAGTGTCCAAGAGTATGAGAGAGAGAGAGAGAGAGAGAAAATGAGAGCTCCAAAACTGAACTGATCAAAATCCATGAACTGATCCTCATAAGCCTTTTTATTAATGAGGCCTCTATTTTCTTCAATTTTCCATTATTTCCCTTCATTTTCCTCCTCACATGCAACCTGTGAACTTTCACCTTCCTTTTTTCCTAATTTCCATTATTTTCATAAATAAAATGCCAATTAATGCCTCATGCTTTTCTAAAGCCTTTTCCATTTCCTTTTCCAATTTCATTTAGCCATAATAACTAAAATGAACACCCACTAGGTTGTTTTTTCCTGCCATTCATCTTGGAATACGTGTCTCATGTGATCACAACATTTCAAGAACAATACATATCTTCTTTATTGACAACAGAAAATAGGAGTGGAAGAATACAGCCTGATCTGACCATGGCACCAACGAACCTTCCTCTAGTTCCATCCATCCCAAGCCTCAAATATCACCTCAATATGTGAAAAAATATGTCATATAATGTAAGATGAACATCTCTACAAGGAAACAAGGGTTTTCTATGACTAGGAGTGTAGGAGGCAAAGGAAAAATCAAACTTGATCTAGGGACAAAAGGACTACAATGTCAATATCCTATATCCTTCTATGTTTTAGGCCTTCCCATGAGGTGTATAAATAACACTAGAAATCAATTGATTCAATTAGGTGATAGGCTCCTATATGTGGGCTTTCGGTGAATCCCGTAAACCCTGCCAGAGAAATAGGAAAATTTTCATGTTTTAAATTATGCACATGGGTTTAGTATTATTGCACCAGCGTGTACATGCGGTTTATAAGGGCAGAGTCACGTATGGAATTTAAACAAAAATGATTTTTAATAAAGGACCAAGTCTTAATGAGAAAGGGTTGTCTAAGGCCATATAAGAGCATCATAACTATAGGATTGCTATAACACTTATCTACTTTTACGTGGATTTTTAACTAGGGTTGTTACAGACATTCTCCGAGGAATGGTATGATGTACATCGTTCTATTATATTTTGTATCTATTGTATATGCATTATTATGGCATGGAGTAAGGTGTAGAGTGCAAGTGGCATGACCTCCTCACTAGATTATTCAATTACAAGCATCCAACCAGCATCCTATTGTAGCCCATGTTAGGGTCTCGAGAGTAGTTCTCTGAGAAGGGGTGGAGGCATTTCCCACCATGTAACTATCAGTCCTCTTTCTGATTAAAAAATTCCTATGGATTTTTACTTATTTTCCTTTAAAAACACCTCCTTTATCATTTATGACGATATTTTCCCATATATTTCCTATAATAACACTCTCCTAAGGTATTTCCATTGAATTTTAATTTTTTCATTTTCATGTAATTAATTGCATTATGAAAGAAAATTGTGGATTTCAGTAGATTTAGTATATCATCCTTCATTGTTATATTTGCACATTGTCTGGGTGAAATATAGAACATGGGTTCTGATTGTGAGTATCCCAAGATGGTGAGTCTCCTACTCACTCATCCCAAAACTGCTCCAAGGCCCTCGGTCAACGTGGGCACTCTGGCAGTATAAACGAAGCATGATTTGCTAAAAATTCCCATATCCAAGTTTTAAAGATTAGATCCACGATTTGAGCAACCAACAAGGTAGATTAGATCAGATATTACTCTTAGAAGAGCATACAATTAATTATGGATATTTTGTTAAATTTTTTCCTATAACGGAAAACAAAATTGGCTTGCCAAATCATATGTTATTAGTTTGAAAACTCATATTTCGACTTGAGAGCTTAAATTTGGTTTGCATACCTATTATTAGTTATTTTCATCAATTTATGAAGTGTTATTGAAGTTTTAACTTTTTAAGTTGTGTGTGTTTGCTTGAGCCATGGAAGGCCCCCATTTCTTGAGCTAGTACACTTTATTCTTGTTGTGCACTATCCTAGTAAATACTTGTTGTTTCATTGATTCGTAAATTATCATGGATATTCCACTAGATAGTTCGTCACAACAAATTTGATAAAACTATATTTAAAAATCTGAAATATACACTATTAGGGTTTATTTCTCTTTAGATTTATGGATTTGTAGATTACTATTTATTGCATATGCATGAAAATTAAAATTTATGTAGAAAAATAGAGAATAAATTAATAAATACTCACAAACACATTTGACACAACATATATCCTAGGAAACCCTTTTGGGAGAAAACCTAGTCAGAAGGTCAGGCCGCTCTACTATCTTTCTATGAATAGAAAATGTTTGTGAGTACAAATAAGTAAGATTTGTGACATGTCGGCTAATATAGTGCAAAAGTACTCTATGTGTGCTCTCTCCCTATCCCTCTTGGCTACTCTACACATTTGTGGAACAAGTGCATTAAAAAATAATGGAACCCCTTTTCCTACTAGTGGCCACATTATCACATAGCCTAATAGCCTACTAGTGGTGGGGCTTGACTCCCTCAACCCTTAACCATAGTTACAATATGGACTCTTCTAAAATATTCTTCATCATAATAACATGGATAACCCCTTTTCCATGATTTATGGGGGCTAACATGGCATCCTCCCAAATTATGGTGGCCAAAACATGAAGGTCAACTTCTGAGTGGCATAACTTTGGCATACATACTCCAGTTGAGTCATTCTTGTGTTTTTGGAAAGTTTTTGTAGAATAGGGAAAAAAAGTGTTGTGCCAAATAGGTAAATTTACCCCAAAAAATTTCGTTTGATGCCTCAAAATTCTCCCGGAAGGTTTCAAACCCCAATTTGCCAAATTGGTTCCCATCAGTAAAACTAGTCTTATGAGTTGATTCCTCCATTTTTTCCACTCTAAAAGTATAGAGGTGGATTAAAACAATATAATGATCCAATTTGGATAATTCATATTATTTTCATCATAGTTTCCATGTTTATATTCATTAATTGCAACTTATACATTCATATTTAAAATTGATTATAAAACTAGCTTCTTACACAGTGTGTAGATGAGCTTTAAAATATAGTTTTGAACTGTTGTTTATAGATATTATTTACTTTTTGTTCATGACTGTAATACTCATTATCAAGAGTTATTAATGTTGTTTTAATATATTTTTATCAATTTCCTATTTAGTGTAGGGAAATTAGCATAATAGTCATACCCTTTCAATATTGCATAGCAATCATACTTGTTCAATTTTGCATTGATGGAAAACATCACTTTATAAAGGTTTAAATGTGTTTAAGGATCATAAATCAACCAATGTTTGAAGGATTTGAGTAAACATTACAACTAATATAAATCTTAGTTAGATATTAAATACTAGTTACTAGTCACTAGTCACTAGTTACTAGTTACTAGTCACTAGTCACTAGTTACTAGTTACTAGATACTAGTTCCTAGTTATTTATTTTAGGCTTTGATTATATACTAGTTATTAGAGTATACATTGATTAGACATACCTATATCTATTAGCATAACTTGATTTAATAATATATACTTTGGTTTGATTAGCTTAGATATACTTTGGTTTTATTGGCTTGGATATATTTTGGTTTGATTAGCATACTTACATTTGATGAGTTACGTGAGTATTCCATTGCATTATTGAATTTGTATTATTGCTCATAGCCCATAGATTTTAATTTCATTTCTAGTTTTTCATTATCATAGATCATTTGTTGTTTGAAAAATCAACCTAATTGGTCAAAGTAACCAAGGCGTCGAGAGTGCCATTCACCAATTTGCTAGGAGAAGAAGGCCCCAGCCTCTTGAGGCCTTTGCCTTTTTGCCTTGAATATTTCAAACACCATAGTTCCCTACTTTTATTTACTACTTTCCTCAAATATACTAATGTTTAGAGAACATTCTAGTTAAAGGGATGAGTAGAATGTTATGCAAGACCACTCATCTTCACTCTCACAATTGGGGAAGGTCGTAGTGCATTCACATCCTCTTAACTTGTATTGGGTCAATATTAATTAAGTTGATTAAAATACTATCAGAGTGTCCATTTTCCTTCATTGGAAAGAATGTCCCTAGTGTATTAGTTAGCCTCTTTGATTGAAAACCCCTTTGATCATTTTTATTTCCTAGAATTGGAGTAAAAATTTGGCATTTTGAATATGGTTGCATAGAGAACCTGGATTTATTGAGAGATCCCAGTATAATTCAAATTTTACGAACATCAAATTGATATAAAAATCATGTCCTAATTTATATCTCTAAATTAAACTAACATTTTTGGCGGCATCGTCGAGGAATCACATTCTGAGTTAATTAGATGTAGACTTTTCTTGAAATTTTGTAATTTTTGTCATTAATATAAAAAATTAGTATTTCAAATAGAAGAGGTGATCAAATGAGAGGCAAGAACCTACACATTCACTTTATTGGAATATACACAAGCGCAAATAATAATTATATTTGCTTAATTGATTTAGAATTTAAAATGTTCATTTATGCATAGACCTGGACATGAAAAAGGTAGGTATGTTAGGCAAAACCCACCCACTATTGATCAACCCTCAGTGGTTACTGAAACATCAAAAACTTAAAAAAAAAAAAAAGTAGAATAAGTTACACTAGTTGGAAAAATCACTATTGAACAATTTGAACAAAAGGCATATGAAGGAAAAAGGTTAACACTTGTAGGGATACAACTATTATTAACACACCAAACCAAACAAAAAAAACAAGGAACACTTTCAATAGAAATATTAAGAAAAGAAACTACTCAATCAATATCTAAAGAAATAAAAAATCAACGAGAGGAAAAACTTAAAATTAGTGAACCAATTCCTCAAGTAGTTTTTGAAGAAATCTAAAAGCCTAAGTTAACTAGTGAACTAGTAGGAGGAGATTTTGATTGGACTGAAGATTTGTGAAGTTTATTTGAAGGAAAATGGAGGATAGAGAACGAGAGAAAAGAGAAAAGGAAGCATAAGACAAACAATAACATGAAAGATAAGTACTTGAGGTAGAAATAAAAACAAGAGAATAATGGGAAATAATTGAAATATATATAAATGCGAAGGAAAAACATGATGAAGGAGGAGCATCAACTATGGGAGGAAGAAGGCCTAAAACTAAAAGAGAAGATATGTTGGTTGAGGTTGTCATTGATTTTAATATGGCATTGTTTGTGATGGGAAATTCTTGTGATCCATGATGTTTCCCTAAGATGCCCATTGATCATAATGGCCTAGCGATGAAAGTTCTTATGAAGATGCCATAACCTCATGTATATTATGATACCCTTGATGAAGGACTTGATGCCATATGATATGATAAGATGGAGGACCATAAGACGTCATATATTGTCGTGTGAATTTAATAGGGCCTTTGAATAATAACCCATTGTCGGAGTAATAAACTTTGGAAAGTACAATGCATTTAACCAAGATTCCAACGCATATAATATAACACAACGATATATTAAAACCCTATCGGAGTTATATCATATTGGTGTTTTTTATTGTGTGTCACCACTCAAAACCTTCGATCTCTGATTTCTAATTTCCGATTTTCTCCTATCCCAATCTCTAATCTCTAATCTACGACCCAATCTCCAATCTTCGATCTCTGATTTGCGACCTGATCCCTGATCTTCTATGACTTCCGATATGTGCACCTGAATTGATTTAATAATGATTTAATTATCAAATCGTATCCACCACTTTATCATAACTTTTGAAATGGAACCTCTAATAATACCCTCTAATAAGACCTAATCTCTGATTATTGATATGGTTGCGGATTCGACTGGATTTATCATAATGTTTTAATATAATATCGCATCCGCTACGTCGGAACTTTCCTATAGCGCATGTTTTGCATGTTGTGTCAAAGCTTCTGATACCCATACAAAGTAAAATATTTTTTTGAAGTCTAGCTGAAATATGCTCTGTCTCTCAAGTTGACATCCCTCCACTAGTCACGTCCCCTCATTTCTAAATAAAATCCATATAAATAAGAGATCAAACTTCATTTCTTCATCATTAATTCCAATCAAGGAGATACAGAGACATATAATAGTTCACACCTCATGAACTAGGGACATCGAGGAAGCGCTTTGAAGATTTGTTTGGGTGAAAAATCTAGAGTTGATGCACTCGGACTTACCGCTGTGTCAAGAGCTATACCACAAAACCTACAACAAGGACTATACCTCATAACATAAAAAAGGTTGTGAACCAGTGTGAAGGATTGTAGCTCAAATTCGTTGCTATATAGCTTCCCAAGCAGTTTAATAGGCCTCGAGCCGGTGAAAATATAAATTCTCAAACCTGTAGACCTCAGATCTATATGACCTCGAACCAGTGAAGTAAGGTTTCAGAACAGTGAATTAAAGTTGCAGAACGAGGCTCCATATTTCGAAATTGTGTGATTTAGATACTCCTATGACAACTAGTATACATCTGTGATAGAAATACATCATTGGATATAGACTAAGGTTACATCTATCATCATCCGAAGGGAGTTGAAGACATCGCCAACATTGAAGTGTTTGTGAGTTTTTTTCTTGGAAGTAGGCATATCACAAACATTTGAAGCAGTCACTTCTAAATAATTCGACTTGGCATTGTGAACAAACCTTGGCATTGTAAGCAGACCTATGAACAAACCTCTGAAGTAGTCACCTATGGAGGGATCAAACCTATCCTATTCTCTGTGATTTGGTCTAGGATTATAGTCATTATTTGGAGCATACTTTGAATGAAAGAACTTAGCCTTTGGATAGTGAATTTTGTTGATGACAATTTGAAGATATCCTTGTAGCAGGCATATTGAAGAATCCTTGAAGCAGCAATGTCGAGGTACATTATAGAACCCTTAGAAGAATTATTTGGTGCAAACTTTGAGGCTTAGTGCAACTTATTATAGACATATTGTTGAGAAGCCCTAGTTGTCCTTGGAGTTAATCTTGGAGACCATGATGCATTATTCATCATGAAGTGAGCTTGGAGATTTTGTTTAGGTGACATGAAGAGTAGTGGCAATACCTTCTAAGAATAAAATTTTGTCATTGATGAAGTGATTTGGAAGAGGCATTGTTGAAGATAGACAGGGCTCATTGAAGAAGATATTGGGAGTCGTGAACAATCATCAAACTTATATTGACAAATTGAAGTGTTGGGTGTGGATCCTAATTATCTTCTGTATTCAAAGGTATCGCTACATTGGACCCTAGTTCGTTGTCGCCCGTAAAATATTCGCTGCAGGGGGCATCGAGGGGGGGCTAGCTGCAACCTTTGGGAGCCCCCCCCTTTGGCGGGGGGATCAGGGACAGAGCCCTCGAAGCTAAAAATGGATGTAAAATTGCCTTATAAAAGTTGTAATTTTGTAGTCAACCTGGGCTATTCATTAGGCAGAGATCTGACAATAGAAGTTATGTTTAATTTAGGGTTTTTTGCCCTAGAAGGCAACCCCTCACTATATATGAGGGACTTGTATTGTGTCTATGTAGATCTGTATTCTGAGTGAGTGTTGGCTTATTGGGCCCTGACCCAGGTTCGGAAGAGTTATTAGCCAAAAAAATCCCACAGCTACCGGCCCTTTCGGAAACAGCCTACGAATCGCAGACTGAGGTCTCACCCGAGGTAGCAGGGGAGGGTGCTGGAACCAGGTGTCCGCACCCTTGGGATGTCGTGATGTGGTCTTGAGGGGTCGCGAACCGTTCTCTAGCCTCGTGCTACTCAATGAGACTAGTATCAAGCTTCCACATGGATCTGTGCAGGTATACGTTCTTATTAATGAAATTATTATAGATTTGATCTTCTTATACAGTCTTTAAGCAAACGTTTAACCGTAAACCCAGTGTGCGCAATCATAAAAGATATAAAGTCAAATAACATATGCATAAACCAGAATACAACAGATCCACGATATTTCATAAACAACTTATCTTTATTAATATCTTCTTTCTAGTACAACCCTCTTTCTGCCCCCCGCACACTGCTACAGGGGTCCGCACACATAGCTACAGGGGTCTACGCACATAGCTGCAGACTCTACCAGGCCTCTATGCACACAGCTACAGAGCCTCTATCTATCTACCAACACCCTTGACTCAGACTTATAGACGCAGATAATATTGTCTTCACAAAACCATAATACCAAGATCAAGCCAAATACTTCTTCCAAAACTGCATTCTAACCATAGATCCTTGCTCTATTTATACATTCCCATGGTCCACGTACCATGGAAAATCCAACTCACTTCCTATTATTTTTCATTATTTTCGAGCAAATAACCCTTTGACTTGACTTATTACAATTCACGCTCCGTGCACTTTGCGGAGTCTTTACTATACCTTTTTCCCAAAATTGTGGACTTAGGGTCCCAAATCTATTATGCGGGGCCTCCTCTACCCAACAGGCCCCCAACACAATCAACGTGATTTGTCCTGATTCACTCGGCTGGTGCAGCAATCTTTGTACGAAGGTCATGCAGCAATTTTTGTGCTTCGCTTACACTTGCAACAAATTCTTCTGCCATATTCAGTACTTGTTCTACGCGAGCCGTCGATGCATCAATATTTTCTCCAGTCGCTTGTCCGGTTGCATAAGTTGCCTGCATGTGGGCCACCTTTTGCTCAATGGTGGTGGAAACCCCGAATGCCTCATCAAGCCAAAGCTGGATCCATTCTTTAATTACTGTTGCTTTTTTTCGAGCGGTGTCAACATGTATCTTAAGAGCCTGAGCCTCCCTCATTTTGGCCAACCGTTGCGTAATAGCAACCATCTATGTGGTCCCCCTGAAATTATCATAGGCTTGTTGTAGCTCCCTTGTCTCTATTTCCAACTGTCGTAAGGTTGGATCCTCCTGTAGGGACGTCAGCATAAGAAGTGATTGATCCAACACATCGGAGCACTCCTGCATAGCACGTGCTATCGTTTCTCATCCGTATTGAATGATGCCTCTCCGCTGTTCGGTGACCTCCGGTGGTGTAGAAGGATGTGCTTTGAGTTTCAGCTCTACAATCTACAAGCTAAGAGCCAACTGAATCCTCACGACCTCCTCCTTTGCTTTGTGGAACCCACTAGCCAACTTGTGGATTTGTATGCCAACAGGCAACTCGGCCACAATCTCCAGCTCATGGGCACGCAAACATGCTTCCCCTACAAGTTGCTCCAACTGCTGACTCTGTGCGACCGCTTTATCCCGTTGGAGGCTCAACTATTCTATATTAATTCTCTGTTCACTGAGTACCTGTTTTGCGCGTCCTTCCCTGGCACGGAGCTCCATCGTTACGTTGTCCTGGAGCTGGTACAAGCTTTCACACAGGATGGCAGCCAAATTTAATCCAAGCCCCGTAAGCTGGCCCACCACAGCTCTGTCCGCCACATTTTCTGTTATCAACGCTCTTGTTTGGATCGCAATAGTATTAGCCATTTGGGCCTTTAGTAGCTACTCAGTGGCTGACATACCCGTAACTCCATGAGTAGCGATGGTCCCCAGCTGCAAGGCACGTGTCCCAAGTTCCTGTATCTACGTGCAGAGCTCCCCCAACACAATCTGTTGCTCCGACATGGCCTCGTCGATTGTTTCCTGGGTGACTTCGCGAACTGTGTCCCCTATGTCACTTAGGTTGCACTCGATCAATGTGGTCAGTTCTCCGTCCCATTTAGACGCCTTGGCCTTCTTCCACGACTTTGTCCCTTCTGTCGACTGCGGCTGTTTTAAGGGCACACCCGTGGTGGTTGGCAGTGTTCCTTCCATCCCTGTATCTATAGCCGTCTCTGTGGAAACCTTTAGACCGCTTTCAGCCTTTGTCGTCGTAGCCCCTTCTGCATGTGTTTTACCTGTAGAAGCTCGTGCTGCCTCCTGAGCCACCCGTACTTCTGCAGCATGTTGTTCTTTCCTCTTTTGCTATGCTACACACTTAGCTTCAGCCTTTTGTTTTTGGATAGTGGTCTCATTGTACCCCACCGCATCAGGTCCATGCCACTTTGGTGGCCAAGTATCCAATACTGCAAAGACAGCCTTGTCAATGGAAATGAAAGGGAGTGTGGACCACATCTAGTATGGGTCCTTATGTGCCTGGATGTATACATAGTGCATGTCTGCCTTAAACTTGACAATGTTCTTCACACTGTCATATGTCTCGTTAGACAGTCGAGGTTGTTGGTTGATCCACTATTGGACGTTTGCTTCCATTAGTATCCAGAAAATCTTGATGCCCCAGATTCTTGCAGCGTCCCTCATCACCCAGAGCGATGCATATTTGGCGGCTTCTAGCCAATCCTGGTCCAAGGAAGGGAACTGGCTGTCTTCGGGTAATTCACTTGTAAACAACATGATGGATAACAACAACCAGGCATAGTGAAAAGTCTTACCCTCTTCTTGGACCTCCCTGCAGTTGGTCAGGAATTCATCGCAGAGGAATTGTGCCCAATTGAACCGTTCCCCTTTTGCGCACCACTCTGCTAGCACGACGACTATTGCTAGGACCTTGTTATCACGGCATTTTCACATCACTTTTCCTGCCAGCAACTGGGTAGCAACACAAACCCTTTTGTTCAAAATACTGTCAATAGCATACCCTCGCTGCTTCTTCTCCAAATTGTATTTCTTTTTCAAGGTTTCCATCATCGTCACATCACCACTCATAGAAACTATTTCCATGGGATCCCTACCTTCACAAGGAAGCTGCATGATCTTGTGAATAAGTTTGGTCGTGATGGAAACAGGTTTTTTTATCCATAAGTATCCATCGTGTACCAAACAGAGCAATTGTCGGATAACCAAGATTCTGATGGGGGGCCGTTGAAAATGTGGAATGGATAGGAGACAGAGTAACCAAGCTTCCTCCACATTTCACAGCCACTTCCTCAGCTGGAGTGTCATAACAATTCCCTCCACCCTTTTCTTCATTAGTTCGTTGGTTGCCAAATGGGGAAAATTATCGGTATCTGCAAGGTCCCAGTCTTCAAACTTCATAATTAAGATGTGGTTGGTCACTGTTCCTTCGAGCGGCACCTCTTTAGGAAGGGACAAGATGATGAGTATGTTATCAACGTCATCCAGATTTGCAGGGACCTTAACCTTCCCTTTGCTTGGAGGAATATACTTGGGTCATCTTACTAGCTAGATATTTGCTTCACCTTATTTGTCTGGTTCTATTTCTTCAACATTGGTCGGAGGTCCCTCTTCCTCCTCGTCACTTTCAATAGTAATAGCTTTTCCCTTTTCTTCCATTGTGAGCTTGCTAAATTGTGGATTTCGTGGCGACATCCTTACTAGTCTTGGTATCTGGGGGTACTTCTTGGTTCACGGTGCCCTGGGCGTTTAGGGATTTCAGCTACCTGTGGCATAGGATTCTATGGAACCTCCTTGGTGGGGGTTATCAACCTGAGGAATGACTCTCGCAATTCCTTTGGCAATGCTTGAAAGTACGAGCTTTCTTCCTTTAGTTTTTCATTCATCTTGCTCCTCTCAGCTTGAACCCAGGGCATCCTAGTCTTTGAATGCTCAAGCTTTGTTGTGTGCCCCTTCAGTTGCTTGTTATATACGATTCCAAATTCAAATTTTGCCTTTCGCCCTATTCGTGGCTCATTAATGCGATCTTGGTGGTTACCCCTATGCCTTAATTTCCCGTTATCTGCTGCTCAGTGTCTTAAATGGGACATCTTGTCATGAACAGTAACTGCAATGGTCGCCTTCCATCCCTCCCATGCAGCAGCACAACCTTTAGTACATGGATGTGTTCTATGCGTTTGATTGTCCTTGCGCGTCACGGTCGAATAGCACAGCTTTCCGGCAACCTGTTTTATAGTCTCGCGCCCTCTTTCAACTATGTGGAGCACTAAGATTGGGCCTTCTATAGATAGTCAGGTGGTCACACCTTTCGTGCGAGCCTTCCTTTTCCTTGCTAGCCCAGGCCACGGGCACCCTTTGCATACCTTTGAATTAAATAGCTTCTTGTGGTTTGTACTCCCTTGTTTAGTAGGGTGTAGGTGCAACCATGAGAGCAGGATCACGACTTGTGCTAGGATCGTAGGAGGGCCGGCCAAGTCCGGTTCCTTCCCTCATGTGCTCGCACAGTCCATTTGTGGGTCTCCTATTTTTATTTTTTCAATTTCTTCGTCCAGCCTCGCACTTTTCCTTCTTAGCCTTGCCCCTCTTTCCTCCATTTCGCGAAGTCTTAGGCTACCGCGTCCAGGTCTGTTTGTTCAGTGCAAACAACAGGGGCAGTGGTCGAGGAATTTCCCTTTACTTCCCATCCGACCATGGATAGAGTTTCCTTGGCACACCCTACTCTGTTTACAATCTTATTGGCCCAGCAAACTCTGGTTACATGCAGATTCAGTTGGGTCAATGGTTGCACAGCATAACGTCGTTGTAGATGGGTGGCCGCCCTGCTCTGTTATGGCTGCCCTGGCTAGGTTCGCCACGCATGTCCTCCAATCCATACCGAGAACTGCCTTCTACCTCTGCACTTGTTCCCCCTCATCTTCCTTTGTGCATACCACCCTGGTGTGATTGCTGCGCGCGGTGCCTCTTCCGTCACCCCCTGTGGCTTCGGCCTTATGATTGAAGTTTCGCCAGGAGTGACAAAATCCTCCTCCTTTGTTGCACCGTTGTCTGCTGGCTATTGTCGTGCCTCGATTTTCATGCGTCATAGCAATCTAATCATCATGTTACAGTTGAGTGGTGTGACTTCATGCAATTGGTTCTGCCATCGTTCGCACTCCTCGTCTGAATTCGAGGTGTAGGAACTATCGCACTCCCAAGATATTCTTCCATCCGTTGTGGGGTTTCACCCGCTCCTGGTCTTGCACTGTTATCTGGTCAATGTAGTCCATGTTGGGTTGTGTTATATTCTTTCCACATAGTTAACAGGGGGTTTGAGGGGTACCTGTAACCCCACTTTATGGGGTCCGGGGCAGCGCCCCGGAAAATTTTGGTTTTGAACCCTATGTTAGGTTGGGCGGACGCACCTATGGTTTTGTGCATGATTTTCGCACATGTTTTTTTGGACGCGATGGTTTTCGGTCCATGGTATTGGATGCGATGGTTTTTTGGTCCATGGTATTGGAGATGTGATGGTTTTCGGTCCATGGTATTGGATGCTTTCGGCGTGTATAAATATGTATTGTAACAATTGAAAGGAATATAATGAAAAATCAAGCTGGTAGTCCCGTTTTGGATCCCAGGGGAAAATCTCTGTGCATATGTGTTTTTATGTGTTATGCTCTCGCATTGTTTATTTTTCTATGATTTAGAATTCGTATGCAGGTAATTTCTGTACGGGGTTAAAACCTACAATCCAGTTCATCGTCATTGTCCTCGTCGCGCACCGGTTCGGTGTAGCGCGCTCCTTCAGCTGGGTCTAACAGAACTATTACCCAAAGTGACTTTTTTTCAAATGTCTTTTTCCATCTTTTTAAGTTGATGACCCCATTCATGTCCGTGACCCAATCTATTCCTAGCAATGCAGGGTATGGATTACTGTCATCAACAATTTCTATTACCTCGAAGTTGGTTTGTGTACTTACGCCTTCAATGCCCACTGTCACTCCTTGCAGTCTGCCCATCGATAAGATCTTTTGCTGGTTGGCCATCCACAGTTGAATAGGAGACCACTGCAGTGCAGGCCTACCCATGCGTTCCCATGTTTGCTTAGGCAATACATTCGCATCCGACCCTAAATCCATAATGACCTAGTCCATCTCATACTCTTCGATTTGCGTTGTCATTCGCATCTCCTGTCCAGTGCGCAAAGCATGTCTTCCCAGTTTCCGGACTACGCGCAGCTCCCCCAACCCTGTGCACTTAGTGATTAGCTCTTGTAGTCCTTTAATGGCTCTATTGTCATGTAGCAACTTCATACATGTCTCTACAAAGGTAGTGAGCATAGAGGGATCCATTCTCGACTCACTTGGGTCCCTTCTATCTAGAGTAGGGACTTCCGTGAAGCTCTTTTGAGCTTCCTTGGGCATCCTCTTCACCTGTTCCACCTCAAAGGTAGGTTCCCTTGCAGGGGCATCGTGACCCTTCTCATCTTCTGTAGACTATTTCCACGCATCTCCCTCGGTAGTTATGCCACTCCTTAGTACCATGTTTACGCTGGGGTCCCCTTCGCGTGGTTCCAACTTCATCATTTCGACATTTTGAGTCAGAGTGGGCTGTAATACCCCCTTTTAGTGCATATGGGCAATTAGTGTCGGACAGTCTACCATTTCATGGTCAAACTGCTCACAGTAGGTACACGATATTCTCGTAGGGTTAGTACAATTACGAGCGTAATGCCCCGGCCCACCACAATTATAACAGATCAGCTATCCGCAGCCCTGTCCAGGCCCCATTCCTCTTCTTCGTCCACGTCCTTGGAATCCCCCACAGGGCCCTGCGGCTGGGTTGAAACCCCGCATCTCAGTCTGCATTCGATAGGCTGGGGTCATCTCCATCATTAGCTCGTAGCTTCAACAACTTTGCTCATCGTGCCCTACTGACCTACAAAAGTTGCAATACAGCTACTGCGGAGTCTGGGTATACTTCTGCAACAGGTGGCAGTTGTCTGTTGCGTGCTTTCCTCCTACTTGACAAATCGCGCACCATAGGGCAGGCGCCGCACTTGGTCCTGCTTATACTTCCAGCCTTAATGGCATCGGCCCCCCTCCCACCAGATAATTCACAAATATGGGGCAATGGTCTTTCTCGTGACCTTGACCTTTGCATTTGATGCAAATTAATTATGTACGCGCCTCCAATCGGAGTGCCCTTTCTTACTTCAAGCTTTGCATTTCTAAGCATAAGTTTTGTAGTTGCGCATGGATTTTCTGAACTCCCAACCCCAGATCCTGTATTGGACTTTCATGCAACCTCATCACTATCTCTAATGCTTCAGCTTGGGTCGAGACCTTTTGTTGTGATAGCACCATCCTCAGATGTGGTGTCAACGATGCCACAAACCATGCTCAGTGCTGCGAATCCATCATCGTCATGTTAGCTTCGCAGATTCTACTTTTCAACCTCTGATCCAGATCCCACGGGGTTTCACCAGGTAACATCGCGATCTCCTTGAACCCGATGAATGACTGCATTTTCAATTTTGGTCAGCTAAATTCCTTGTTTAGTGCATCCTGAATAACTGCTATTCCTGCATTCTGGTGATCGCTAGAGTACTTTATATACCACGTCAATGCGCGGTCCTGTAGCACGCTCACTAGAGAATCCTTTTTGATATTCTCATCTGTTACGCCATGGGCTTCCTATACAGCCTTTACCACGAACCAGAATTGATCTGGTTCCTCATTTCCTACGCCTCTAAGTACCGGCAACTTGATCGCACCTGCCATCCCTACCCTCAGTGGTGGTGGTGGTGGGGTAAGTGAAGATGGGTTGGATGTAGGTGAAGTAGGTGATGGCGTAGATGGTGGTGGTATTAGTTGAAAGCACTTCTTTATCAATCGTACTGTGCTTCTCGAAGAGAACCCTGCGAGCTCCTCCTCGCTTTCTCGCGAGAATGAAATCAGAGGATTGTTTTCTAATCCTTTGGTCCCTTGGTAGCCTCTTCTGCTCCTCGTTACCCCAGACATCAATGGATGCACACAACCGTTTTTCACATAATAGCATTTTAATCCAATTATTCAATGATTTGATGTATTGTTTCCAGGAAAACTAGTGTCTTTTCGATCTGCTAGTCCCACTAGGATTGGCAGCTATCCTAGAAACAACCAATCAAAGCAATCTGCAATTTCCTTTATGTATGATAGATAAGAGAGAAGCAAAGGGACCAACCTAGATCTTCCACTTGACTCCTTGCTTGATTTCTCTCCCCCTTGATAGAGCTTACAACTCCTCTCCTACTTTTCCTACTTAGAGAATACCTATAGAAACAAAGTAATAAAACATCGTCAAAGCATCTCGATCTATTATATCATAAACAATGCAGAATCATAAATACATTGAACATACAATGGCATTCACAAATAACAAGATTCACAAGTACACGATTATATGGAGGAAAACTCAAAGAAATTTATTAAAATAGAAGGGAGAATTACAACCCAGCTATCTAATCCAGCATCATCCTCCCAGCATCAAAGCCCTCTTCACCTCATGAAAAGCAAGATCACCCAACAATACAATGCTCCTTCTCAAAGACAAATTATCAGCACTTCCTTGCAAATTACAAAATTCCAGCTTCTAGATCTCTCAAATGAGGGATCCATTTATAGATGTGTGCAAGGGTGTGAGTCATCTCTGGGTTTTTGATTAGTGTCATTCCACTTGTTGTTCTTGGTTCCACTTGGAGATTTCTTGGATCTCCTACTCATCCCTGGGCGAATTTAAGAGAGGCAAGTGTCATAGAGGAAGCTTCTAGAAGATTCCATGAGCATCCACTTAGCAAACTGTCTTGAACATTTGTCCATCCTCGCTCATCGCACCCTACAGAAGGCCTCATCAGTATGCATCGCACCTGGCTAGTGTAGCAATCAGTATGCATCGCACCCTACAGTGGAGCAGTCAGTATGGTCCTGTTTTCACCAGTTCTGAGTGGTTTTTCAAGTGGAACTTCTGGGGAATGATGTAATCAGTTGACCATGATCCTTTAGGGTATAAAACATCACTTTTAGGGGTTAAAGAGCCCTTGGTTTATCGACATATAAGATTATGGTTGCAGTGCCCAAATATGTCTATAATAGTTGCCCCCTAAAGCATGAAGTCGTAAATCTTTTGATGTTGGGTGAAATTCTTTATCATGAGGATCTGAGGTATTTGAACTGGAAGGTGACCTGTATAATATACAATACAATACATCATCATCATATTATTTTCATGATCTAGCTGATGCAGGCATTCCCATGCTCAGCTTTATAAATTCATTTTCATGTACATAAAACAGATAATTGTCTGCGGTTGCAAACTGGTGATTCTTTATATGTAGACTCATCATCCCTTAGCTTGGATGATCATCTGTAGCTAATGTGTACATTTGATGTCTATATATTCCTAAATATGCAGCCTGGATGGATGAAACTAGATATGGGGTCTTCAATCTCGTTCAATCTTTGCTCGAAGTACAAGTCGATCCATGTGAAGAGATGTTCTGAAGTCAAGCATGGAAAGACATTGCCTGATTACCAGCTGATAATGTGAGCTGTTAACATACACGAGAGGAATCACCGATAATGATGATGACCCTCAAGGTACTACAGTACAAGTCACGTGGTGTGAATATATGATCCGATGTCAAACACCACGCAAAATCTTTCAGTCGAAGGTCATTGATGTAAACCCGTCGACGGAAGTGAGAAACTTGCCATTGAGGCATGCAAGCATCAAATTACTTCCCTATCATTGAATCCTCGCAAACCTAGGCCCTCTTCAAATTGCAGCTGCCCCCATCAAACCAGACACTTGAAGCCCTCCCTGAGTATCGAACAATCACTATTCTTTGTCATGAAACCAGGATACCTTCGAACAAGCACCTGAGGAACTGGGGAAATTGGACATGATTCATTTCTCAAGGGTACGATTGGTTAGGAAGGGAAGGGATGCATCCAATAGGTGGCCTCCTTTAACAATAGGGGGTGCGCACCTCAAAATAGGGCGGTAACGGTTCCTGCGATGGTACGATTTTACGAAACTTCCTTTACAGCATGCGTCCGAGCATCGGATGCCCTCCCGTGCTTCGGGACAAGCATGACCCGATCTAGCCGTTTCTTCTGCTCTTGAGGGCCTTGCCCCAAAGTTTTAGATATGACTGCTACAGCTCGGCTTAAGGTAATCTCTTAGCCCTGACCTGGACAGTCTTCATAGGCTCACCGATATTATTGCTGGCTGAAAGGGAAATGACCAACCTTGAAGTCCGTTCAATTCCCCATAGCTCTCTCTGGACCTATAATTGACTTGTGATTTATAAGTCAACTTCTTGGATAATGAGCTGATGTTGACAAGAAGTGACCCGTCGTAGGAGGGCCTTAGTGTATCCCACATCTACGACACAAAACGACGCAAATGATTTTCAGGAGGTGAAAACGATCTAATGATACAAGGTTCAGTAATGGCAGTCATGAAAAATGGAAGGTGAAGGTATTGCAGTGGGTGAGGCATTAACTGGATGGTGAATTCTCTAAATGACTTCTCTTGAACATATTGATGACATTGAGATGGATTGGTAGTGTTAATCCCAAAATATGGATGGTATGGAGGACCAATGGTGACATGACCGGTGAACAGAATAACCCAACCTGACTCAATCATGGTGATGGAGTGAAAGTGTCATGTTCAAGAGCGACCTACTACCAATAAAGTTCTTCAAGTTTTCTTCCCTTTTTCCCCAATCATTGCTGACTAGTACCTCTTTATTTTTGTGAAGCTTGAGGAGGATAAAATATGCTTGTTCTATAATTTTCCCTTCAGACAAACCTGTCGCTATGTTTTAGCGAGCCTAGCGATAGTGAAACTCGTTGTTATCTGGGTGGACAAGTTTGTCGCTATTGTTTTAATGAGTTTAACAGCAAGGATAACTCGGTCCTTTTCATGTTTAGAGAGTTTGAAAAGGGACGAAAAGGAAACTCCAATAGTTCTTTTTCGTAGCATAATCCCTTAAGTCCGAAAAAGAATAAAATAATACAAAAGGGATGATTTTTTGATAACTTTAGCAAGCCAAAAAGTCAAGCGCTCGAACTTTTGCGTGAGATAATCCCTCAGGTCAGAAAAATATTAAAACATACAGGAGGGATGGCACTTCCAATCACTTTAACGAGCTGGAGAGGCCAATAGCTCTACAATGTTTTCATATTTAATGAGTCTGAAAAGAGTTTAAAGTAGACTCGTTTTTTGAGGAACGAGTGGTGTTTAGGGTAGCAACTGGTTCTGGGTAAGCTTGGAACTTCTCAAAACATGGTGATGTGAAGAGGGTGGCTAATAGGACCACTCGTCGCAACTGTTCCTCAAAAAGGTAAACGATCAAGTGGAAGCGTATGATCGGCCAAAAGAATGGAGGTGATGGCAGGAACACAACCAAGGCTCAAAAGGCTGATATTATGGCAATCACAAAGGTTATTTACCAAAGGTAGGTTCATTTTTTAATGAGCTTGAACTCTGGGGGAACATATGCTCAGTGGTAGGTTTATTTTTTAACGAGCTTGAACCATGCGATAACATTGCTCAAAATAGTTATATATTTTTTATTTTCGGAGTTTTATTTTGGTTAAGTTATGTAATCCTAATGCAAATGTTAATGGGAAATGCTTTCTTTACAAATGCTGCAAATGTCTATCCAACACATAGTTTGCTAATGAATCAGTTAATGTGTTTAAGTTTCTGGAAATGTGTTGATATTGAATGGAATCAAACTGTCTTTCCAAAATCCTGACTCTTAGGAACATACGATAAAAAGCTGGGTTCCTCACAGAATAAATGCCAGTAAGCTGTAGGATGACGAGTTGCGAATATAGCCTGACAATGAGTCAGCGTATGCCATGCGAAATGGCATCAGAGAGAAGTTCAATCAACGCGCTATACTCAGCGATGTTGTTCGTCGATCGACCAATACATATCCCGTTGAAACTTACTAAATCACCGCTTGGAGCAAAAATGCCCAGGCCGCAGAAGATAGGTTCCGCGTACTACGACTAGCTCTGTCGGCATACCCAACAAATGGTTCCAAAACATCTGCCATCTGCAACAAAAGCGAAGCAGATTACCTAACCAAAATGACAACTCTAAAGGAAAACAAAAATATAACAAAATAAAGAGATTACTATACTAAATCAAGCATAGTAACGTTTAAGATACAACCCGTTTCGGGGTTGCGGTAGTGGAATCCCATCATAATCGACCAGCTCATAGGCTTCTTTTGTCAATACTCATTTAACAATGTAGGGGCCCATCCATAATGGTTTGAACTTACCTGCTCCCAGTTTATCAGAGTCCTGATCATAAAGCAAGACTAGGTCACCTTCTGAGAAGACACGAGGTTTGACATTTTTGTCAAATTGTGCCTTGACACGTTTCTTATGAGCTTCATTAGCTAGCATGGCGTCACGACGGGTTTCATCCAAGTGGATTAGTTCCAAGAAACGAGCCTCTTCCTCTGAAGTTTCAAGAAGTAGATCAATTGCGAGCTTGAGAGACGAAATTTCGCATTGAATTGGTAAGATAGCGTCCAGACCATACACCAATTGAAAAGGCGTAAATTCGGTCGCATTTCTCACCGAAGTCCTATATGCCCATAGAGCTGAGTACAAGATTAAATTCCAATTTCGTCTATGGACTCCAATCATTCTCTACAACATGCACTTAAGGACTTTGTTGATTGCCTCAACCTATCCGTTAGCCTACGGATAATATGGAGTAGAACTATCGTGGGATAGTCCTAATTTGGCAGTCAATTCAACCATCATGTGATTGCGAAAATGTGATCCATGATCTGTGACTATAGCCTGTGGAACACCAAATCTAGAGACTACATGATTAAAAAAGAAAAGAGCAGCTGTTTCACCGCTATTGTTTAATGTAGGCATCGCCTCTGCCCATTTTGTAAAATAGTCGACAGCGACTATAATATACCCATGCCCCTCGGCCGAGGTGGGGTTACATGTCATGAAATTTATGCCTCATTTAGCGAATGGCCCAACAACAACTACTGGATGCAGTGGTGTAGGTGGTAATCTGGTTTTGAGATCAAAAATCTGACAAGCATGGCAACTTCTGACTGCAATTATGAAATATTTGAATATAGAGGGCCAGAAGTAACCAGCTTGTAAGATTTTTAGTGCAGTAGCGTAACTAGATAGATGCCCCCTAGTAATTGACGCGACAGAATGTAGGTCATAGGGTTGCAATCTGAGAAAATGGTAGTTTTGTGAAAGAGAATGTAGTGTCAAAATATCTGTACTGCTTGAACAGGTGCTAAAGCCAGCTTTTCAACATAGGAGTACTTGCTTTCTGTATCATTTAAGTTGCGGCTTAAATAATACATAGGATGTTCTATTTCATTGTCTTCTTGCCCTAAAACCATGGCGATGGTTGTATCTGTAGCGGCGAGATACAGGTTAAAGTCTTTTTGATAGTCATGAGCATAAATTAATAATGCTTTTACTAGGGAACCTTTTAAAGCATCAAAGGAAGCTTGTGCAACCTCATTCCAATTGAAGGGTACTTCTTTTTTTCAAAAGACGCATATAACCTTTAGCAAGTTCAGCATAATTTGGAATGAACCTCCTTAGAAAGTTAGCTTTCCCTTGGAGTTTCTAAATCTGAAGCAAACTTGAAGGTGGAGGCATGTCAAGGATTTCCTGAACCTTACATGGGTCAAGTCGAATTCCATCCTTAGAAACTACGAAACCAAGTAATCGACTAGAACCAACACAAAACACACACTTGTGTGGATTGAGTCGTATCTTGTAGTGTCGAAAATGTAGAAATATGGCTCTCAAATGCTGCGGATGATCAGTCTGATTTCGTTAATGAGCCGGTAGATCATTGAGATATGGTTGAATGATGTGCTTGATGTCATGGAAGGCATAGTTCATTGACCTCTGAAAGGTTTCCCTTGCATTCTTCAAACTGAAAGGTAGTTTACGGTACACGAATGTGCCCCATGGACATATAAATGTAGCCTTCGACTGGTCCTTTGGACAGATATTGATTTGGTTGTACCCAGAAAATCCATCCATGAATGAAAAGATTTCGCATCCGGCACATTCATCAATTATCTGGTCGATGAAGGGTGTAGGGTAGTTTTCCTTTGGACACGCTTGATTTACATCCCTATAATCGACACACACTCTAATCTTTCCTTGATTTTTCATCACAGGAACAATGTTCGATACCCAATCAATGAGAGGAACATGGTAAATGAAACTAGCATGCAAAAGTTTTTCAACTTCTGCCTTAATGGAAGCGGCTTTCTTCGGGTGGACCGGTCAAAGCCGTTGTCGTACTGGTTTGACATCTGGATACATCTTGATTTCATGTTTAACGATGCTCGAGTCAATGCGTGGAATTTCTTCATATGACCATGCAAAGACATCTCTGAATTCGCGAAAGAGAGCACAGTATATTTCCAGTTCTGAAGGAGAACAATATTTGCCAACATGAATATTCTCTACAACATTAGGTTTGGTTGAGATATTGATGGCGATAGTTTCCTCAATATTGGACAGATTTCGCTTGGAATCCACTGTATTTATAGTATTTGATAGAAAATCAAAAACTGAAGGATGATTAAGGTCGCTTGAATAATCTTCATTGTTATCTTGAAGGTGGGAATGATGGTGGTAATCTTCCCACAATGTCTCTCTTATCATCATCGACTGAATGATTCCTTTGTCTGTAGAATTTATATGAGACCAAGGATCGGAAGCGGTACCATACTGTAGAGACCTATCTATCCAAACACTCACTGAGTGTTGATTTGGGTTCGCTGCCCAGGCCCAGAAAATTGATTACTACAAAGATTCTTTAGGGCTTGGGGGCAACACCTCGCGATGATCCATTCTATCAAAATGGTTAGAGTTCTTCTTGATTTTTTATGATGTAGAAGATATCATATGATAGGTTTCCACTGTGGCCACTTCCGCTAGATTACTTGGAGGCAGGAGAGCAAAAGTACCCATTAAGGAAGGGTCTTTTAGGAGACCTACTCCGACATTTTGAGGCAATTCAGAACTTCCATGGATCAATGGAATGCTTCCAGTAGCTTATGAACTGTTGGGGAAAAGGTTAATTGGTCAACGATTGTAATTCTGCCTTGGAAGGGAAATGCAATCTTTCTAAAATATGTTGACACAACAACAGCCATAGCATAAATCCGGGGCCTTCCCAGTAAGATATTGTAGTCAAGGTTTCCATCAATGACCTCGACTTCAATTTCTACTGTCTTTCCCCCCAGTTCAATTTTCAAGTTACTTAATATCCCATACAGTGTGTATACTCTTCCATCGAACGCTTTTAATGTCGTTGATGATCGTGACAAGGGTGATGAGCCTAAAGTTTTCCAGCAGCTCATTGACATAATACAGGAAGATGCCCCTTCATCAATGATTATTCGATGAACGGTTTTATTGAGGGCTTCTACCTGTATAAGGAAAGTGAGTTGGGCCAGCAATTGAGGTTCGTATCCTTTATGGTTAAAGGCCACAAGATTGGAATCCACTGGATCAATCCCACCTATTTCTGATAACAAAGCCTGCGTTTGGGGGGGGGGAATTTTGCAGTACTTCAAGTGTCAACATAGCGGATGGCGATTGAGCCAGATCGTCCACTATATTGTAATTCTATGCTACCTGGGCACGAGGATTAAATGTCGATTTATGTACTACTCCCTTTGGCGGCTTTATAGTTAATTCAGGAATGATGGGCGAAACAACTTCTGGCGAAGTTATTGTCAAACTACTGGGTTGATCCGTAGCCTTGTTGTTCGACAACTGTGGATTCCCATAATCTTTATTCCTTGTCGATATCAAAACATCATTTTTCTATTTCGAGATGGATAGCATAAGCACTTGCGATGTGGAAGCATGATCGATAGCAACCAGGTTAGTTTCTGGGTTTGGAAACGGATCAGTTAACACCGCTGAGGTAGTTGAAGTTTTTGAAAATTCCGTAACTTCAGCTCGATGTGGACAATCTTTTGTGAAATGGTCCTCATTACAAATGTAACATGGATCACGATGTTTCTTTTGCCCACTAGGGTTTTCAGGAGTTGAATTCACCTATTTCTTCTTATTATTTTTCCCTTTCTTCTTGCCCCCTGGTTGCTTTGGATTATTGCCCTTGTCAGATGACACGGCATTAATCTTCAAGGCAAGAGGTTTGTCATTTGCTTTTTGATTAGAGGCTGCAAGGGCTTTACCAGATGGAGCATTTGCAATTTGTGTGCTTGAGGTATCGATCACACCATCACCGGCATGAGATTCCTTGTTCGATTTAGGAGGGGGTGGAACAGAAAATTCCGGTCTAGGAGCGTCAGGAATTTTGTCGTAGAGCGTGCTATACTAAGTATAGATCAAGTCTAAATATTGTGCACGAGAAATGACTTGCTCTTCAATGACAACTCCGCCCTTTGCCACATCCTCTGTAATAGAAGGCAATAATGACTTAATAAACCACTCAGCTAGAAGCTGATCAGGAACATACGTCTTTACCATTCAACGATGACGTCGCCACTCATGAATATGATCAGATATGTGAGTGGTTGGTGTCTGTTTAAAGTTTGTAAGGAGTTTTGTCCCCATTTCGTACCTTATGGGTAACTGAAAGTGGGTTAGAAAAGTAGTGGAAAGCGCACTGAAGTTGTCAAACGAAGCTCTAGGTAATTCAATATACCATTTCGTTGTCGGACCAGTTAACGTTCGCTGAAAAAGGTGAAGCCTAATTGAATCATCATTTAGGGTGTTAGATGAGCACCACAAATGAAAAGTCACTACATGATTCGATGGATCTTCACCTGGATTTCCATTGAATTTAGGAATATTAGAGGGAAGTTTATGAGGAATCGTTGGCCACCAAGGGGCATATGCAATTGGATCATTCGTCAACCGCTTTGTTGGAAATAATACTGAGAGGGGGGGTGAATCACTATTATCAAATCAAATATTCCTTTTTTAAATCCAAATGATATACGCTACTTCAGTTAATTAAACCCGCAACTATGTAGAAGGAAACCCGCGTATACTATGCAAACTTATAATTTACTTTATCTTTCAGATGCTGATTGTTAATCTGTGTATCAGAATCAAATAACCAATAACCAGAAATAGTAAAACAGAGAAGAAGACAATCACACACAAGAACACAAGATATAAGGTGGAAACCCAATGTGGGTGAAAACCACCTGCTGCAATTCGTTTCTATCTTCTCTTTAATTAGAAACTTCTTTTTACAATTATACTGGTGCAGTCCTTTACCAGTATGCAGGCTGCAACCTGCAGAGAGATACAACCCTCTCTTGTTTTCCAGCTTCTCCTGGAAGGGAGCTACAACCCCTTAGCTCTTGCACTAGCCAAGATACTAGTACGTAGGTGCTGGCCTACAGAAGGCTACAACCTTCTCTTTCTTCCAGAGACCACGTTTCATAAATTTTCAGACTGGATCCATGAACATTAATCAATCATCAAGAATCTATGCATCAAACAATCTCCTTTTCACCAATTAGCACTGAATCAAGTAGACATTCTCTGACAGTTGTATCCAAATCACAGTAACAGTAACCACACACCAAATCTGAACCCAGAAGACTGCAGCAATTAACAGAAGCAGCTAGATCACAACTCAAAAGACATACGCTGCTTTAATAACCTGAAACCTACGTACAGATAAAGATACTATCATTCAAGCTTAAAGATTATGACCCATCAATAGAACTTATCCTTCTCCTTGCGCTTAGGTTACTTCTTTATTCAGATCCAGATCTGCACCATAACCCAATCACAATATTCCAGATCTAGCACTTTATCAGATATTCAATAACAATTCAAATGATGCTTTGCCAAATGATCTCCTTCCTCTTTTATAGTCTTAGGGCTTTCACAATACCACGGTCCAAAACCATAATAACACAATACCATGAACCCAATACTTGGGATCAACACTTTTGGATGCAATACCACGGACCAAAACCATAGGATCAAAAACTGTTGGACCAATCCCATGAACCAACCATGAAAGTGCGTGAAATCAACACTTTTGGATGCAATACCACAGACCAAAACCATAGGATCAAAAACTTTCGGACTAATACCATGAACCAACCATGAAAGTGCGTGACTTTTCTCCACATGAAATAAATTTTTCTCTGCATAAAAGTCCGTGAACTTTTCTCTACATGAAATAAACTTTTCTTTGCATAAAATTCCGTGAACTTTTTTCCACATGAAATAAACTTTTCTCTGCATAAAAGTCCGTGAACTTTTCTCTACTTGAAATAAACTTTTCTCTGCATAAAATTCCGTGAACTTTTTTCTACATGAAATAAACTTTTCTCTGCATAAAATTCCGTGAACTTTTCTCCACATGAAATAAACTTCTCTGCATAAAAGTCCGTGAACTTTTCTCTGCATGAAATAAACTTTTCTCTGCATAAAATTCCGTGAACTTTTCTCCACAAACTTTTCTCTGCATAAAAGTCCGTGAACTTTTCTCTACATGAAAGAAACTTTTATCTTCATGAAAGTGTGTGAACTTTGCTGCACTATAATTTATCATTTGAATGATTTGCCATCAAGGACAACACTTGTCTCATAATGCCAACAAAGAGAAATAAAATCATTATTGTTATTTTTTGAGGCATGGGTTTCAAGCTCAATGTTATTTGATTTATAGGTCAAGCACCCATTGAGTGATTCTAGGTTTACATGAAGTCAATTGAGTCATTGTCATGTATGAAGACCCTTTTCGGCATGTTACATATTGTAAAGAAAATTTAATTGAGTCAAAATTAGAGTAAAAAACCCTCTAAGGCCAAGTCATGGTGCTACAACAAGTCGGCCTACCAAGAGGGACAAGTCGGCCTATTAGGACACTCGAGGAAGACTATAAATAGGTGTACTTAGCCTCATTCAAGTGCAGTGCAGATCATCATCAAGAAGTTCGATCATAAGACAAGAAGAAGTCTCTTACCAAGTGAAGAAGGGCAAGACAAGAAGAGAGGAAGATCAAAGTATTTCAAGTACTGTTTTTGGGTTTTCTTTCTTCACACATGTGAAGTTAAGGCATTACTTTCTGCTGCAAAAGTACCGAATTGTAGTCACTAAAGGAAGTCGAGATTTGTCTCTAAAGAAGTCTCCATTGCAAGCTGAGTTTCCTAGGAGAAGAAGCCACCCCAAGCGAAGGAGAAAAAGAAGGTAAAACACCATATTCTCTCACACGTGCAGAAACTACGCTTTCTATAGTAGCTGAAAATTGCAGTCCCAGTTGGACGTCCAAAGCTGAGGCCCAAGTAGAGAGTTGCAGCGATTGTGAAGCTGGATTGACTTATGTTGACTTTGCTAGAAGAAAGTTCTTCAAAGAAGTTTGACTTGGTCTTGGAGGGGTCTTGGTCAAGGGTCATAGGTCTTGGGATTCGTCATTTGAAGTTCTATAAGAAGAGAAGAGTTCTTGTGGGTTTTCCTCTCAAGAGGAGAGATTTTGGCCCTGGATGATCGCCTATATCTTGTGTCCTCTTTTCTCATTGTTCTTTATTGTTTGGTAGTTGTTTGTATTGTTTTTCCACGATCCTTCTGTCTAGGATAAAATCTTAAATCATTGACGCTACCAAACCAAGAATCACAACGAAGCTACTTTGCACAACGAAATATAAAATATAAACAACAATAAATCTACTAGTACAATCTTTTACACAATTTTGTATAATAACCCAACTTTGTTATATCAATCCAACTGAATAATACAACAGTCTAGGGCTCCCGCACCAGGGTAATGGCCCTCAAACATCCACTGATACAAGATATACAAAATTGAGGCTTGGTGTCAGTCCATCGACAACCAATCTACCTTCAACAAGATACTTTGACCATCTGGATGATGTAGCATGCACTCACAACTCCTCTTGGTCGTACCCTGTACCTGCCCGGTCCTTTGGCTCCCGATCTACAACACTGCCTCTATCAACAATCCAAGTCCATCTAGCCACTAAACCTCGACTATCCAATTTGCTCACTAGTTGTGCCTTAGTCCATTAAGGGTACAACACATCAAGACTCCTGTCGAGTTCACAACTCTATTTGTGAACAACTCTCAACTGTCCATTGCTGCTGCTCAGCTACTCAGGGACTTTAGCCCACTATAGTCTTCCTGCACTACTCCAATGAAGACTAACATAGGGCATAGAGGGTTGCCACCTATCGCTGCAAGATTTCCATCTCTCACAATGAACACGGGCTAGGAGGACTGCCCATCTTCTGTTGTAGATGTCCTTCTCCACACACAAGTCTAGGGTTGCACAAACTGCTTTTGGTTGATCAGACTCATGAGCTCAACCACTGCCACTCTAGCAACCACCTAAGTCCATGAAGATGGTGCACACTGGGCTCCAACTTGGGTACTATCATGCTATCCTCCAACAAACCATAAATTACCAATCCACCATCCACACTTGGTCCACTCTCACGTTGCCCTCCAACAAACCATGAGTGACCAATCCTTGTTGTAGCATCTGCTTCTGGTTAGGGCATCCAACCACCTAGGAAACCCTTCCTCTTGGCTGCTAACAGAGTTCCAAACTATCCTCTCCTAGGACATCATCCACTAGCATCAATTCAACCTTAACACATCAATACAATACATACCTAGCCCTGCTCAGCTTTTGCATCACCTGAGAAAATTTGCTGCAATAATTGATTTATTTCTCCTATAGTCTACTTATTTATGATAAGTTATTTACCAATACTTCAGTAAATACCAAAATAAATTAAGTTGCAGGCTTCACAAATTAGAACTGAAAATTAAATGGCAAGAGAAACATCAGCATATGAACAATCACATTGACACACTTGTTTTTGGACAATCATCCCTGGAAAAACCCAATGTGGGAAAACTGGTGCAGTAGATCTGAGGATTATTATTATTGGCAGTAAATATCTGAATACGATCTAGGATGCTCATCTAGCAATCTTTTACAGAGAAAATACTGGCAGGAAATTTGAGTGAGTTTTACCTCACTTCCCCTGACAGAATTCCGGCTGATTCTACACAAGACTAGCTAACCCCGGTAATTTTCGTGTTGGCTCTGCGTCACCTCTCCCGGTTGTTCTAGCAGTTCTCGACAGTTCCAACAGTTTTGGCAGTTCTCGGCAGTTCCGACTATTTCGACAGTTCTGGATTCTACGTGACAGACAATTTTTCTGCTCTACGTTGGCCCTTCTGGCTCTGTGTCAGGACCGTGTGGGCCCAGACTGGCCCAACGTCATCTCTCCTGGCTACTGCGTTGCCTCTCTGCAAGCTCTCTCTACCTCTTTGTTCTGTCCGAAAAGTTCTTCTCCCGGATTCTCTCTGCTCCTCAGTTGCAAGATCTCCCCAATCGATTTTCCTCTTGGGAACTTCTCACCTCAGAAAATAGATTTCCTCAATCTCTGTGTGTGTTTTCAAATGAACCCAAGCCTCCATTTTATACTTTTCTTATTGAGTCTACAACGACCGAGATTAAGTCTCTAATCAATGGCTAAGATTAAAACATGACTTGATCCGCCTTCTAAATCATTCTCATCCATATTTTGATTAATACCTATTAATATTTTAATTTCCCTAAGTTTAGACTTAGGAACTCCATTAAAATTTTTAATTATTTTAATAAAATACAATCTGGGTGGAATTTCACCAAACAGTGTCTAGGTTCTTTAGAACTCATGTGCCTTAGCCTCTCCACCAATTTTCAAGGCTAGAGCACTTCCGATGCTACCAAAAACTAACACTCCTTCTTAGCAAGGAAAGTGCTCTAGCAACAATGTCCAACTTCATGCTGCTCTGTTTATGAAGCCTTTCTGCACTGCTGCTGCCACCAACACTGTGCTACTACTGCTACTGTACTGCTGCCCATGACACTGTGACTGCCACTGCTACATCTGTACTACAACTCCCTCTCAAACGCTGCATCATTCTATTGAAAGGGATTTTCCAACATAGCCATCTATTCCCGAAATTGAACAAGCTTGGCTCTTCCTAGCGTCTTGGTGAGTATGTCTACCACCTGATTTCCTGCGGGAGTGTACTCCAACTGTACCGCTCCATGCTGGACATAGTCTCTAATAAAGTGACACCAAATATCGGTGTGTTTGGAGCGATCATGAAATATTGGATTTTTAGAGAGCTTGATACAACTCTGATTATCACAGAAGATCCTTGTCGCTTCCATCCTTCTCCTGAATAGATTTACAAGCAGTTTCTTGAGCCATATAGCTTCACATGTTGCTTTGCTAGCTACCATATACTCAGCTTTAGCAGAGCTTAGAGCTACAAACTTCTGCTTCTTACTATACCAGGAGGTCATCCCAGATCCAATACCGAAGCAATACCTGTTGGAATTTCTAAGTCTAACCGTTAGAAATTCTTCTTGTACTTTCTAATTTATTTCTTCCTACTTGTTCTGTTAATTAACAAGTTATCTACCATGTAAATACTGAAAATAAATACAAGTATAGTCTCAACACATACAGATCATCAACTGAAGAAAAAACAAGAACACAAGTGACACTGTTATTTTTGGACTAATGTCCCCGGAAAAACCCAATGCGGGAAAACCTGTGCAGCTATCTGAGGGTTTTATTATTGAGCAATTTTAGAATACAATCTTGGTGCTCGAAATGGCTCACCCAACAGAGAATTCCCTCGGCAGTAGTACCTCTCAGTTGGAGACAGATATCAACCCCAATCCGCCCCAAGAAATCTCACAGCATTAGCCTCTAGGGTCTATGTCAACCTCTCTGGCCCAGCGTCAACCTATTTGTCCCAGCGTCAGCCTCTCAGGGCTTTGCGTCAGCCTCTAGAGCCTCTGTGTCACCCACGCTAGCCCTCCTCAGGCTCTACGCAGCTCCTGGATGCCTCTGCGTCTCCCACACTGGCCCTCCTCAAGCTCTGCGTAGCTCTTCGCTGCCTCTGCATGGCCTCTGGCTGATTCTTCGTGGCATCAACCCTCTCCCGACTTCTGCGGTGATGCTCCTGGTACTATCTCTGCCTCTCTGCTACTGCATTCAGTACCCCTCAGCTGCAACTTTGATCACTCCTTCGATTTCCTCAGCAAGCCCTGCCCTAGAAAATCAAATTTTTGATCAACTCGGTGTGTTCTCCAAGTGACCCTCAAGCCTCCTCTTATACTTTTTTCATTGACAATTCAACGACCGAGATTAAGTCCCTAATCAATGACTAAGATTAGATCTGGCTTGATCCATGGCTTTTGGACCATTCTAACTCGGTTTTATATTAATTCAGATTAATATTTTAGTTTTCCTAAGTTTAGACTTAGGGACTTCATTAAAAATATTAATTATTTTAATATCTCCCAAACGGGTTAGATTTTGCCCAAACCATTTCTGGGTATTGGAGATCTCATTTGCTTTAGTCTCTCCACCAATTTTCGTGGCTAGAACACATTTGATGCTACCCCAAATCAACAATACCTAGTGGTACTTTTCCTGTCTACTGAACTTCCTGCCCAATCTACATCAGTGAATCCACTCAATTCGATATCATTGCCCTTGGTGTACCTTAATCCAAAATTTATTGTTCCACACACATACCTGAGAATGTGCTTTGCTGCTGCCTAGTGTGCCCTTTTTGGTTCCACCATGAACTGACTAAGGTTGTTGATAACATAATACAAGTCTGGCCTGGTGTTGACCAGATACATAAGTGACCCAATGAGTTGTCTGTATAAGGTGGGGTCCACTTCCTTGTATGGGAATTTCTAAGTCTGACACATTAGAAATCCCTATTGCATTATCTGGTTTATTATCTCCTACTTGTTCATTCCATTAACAAGTTATTTGTTAATATAAATATCGAAATAAACACAAATGCAACCTTCACACATATACAGATCAACAACTGAAATAATTGAGACAATCACACAAGGGACACTATTGTTTTTGGACAATCGTCCCTAGAAAAACCCAATGCGGGAAAAACGGTGCAACAAATATGAGGGTTTTACTATTATGCGATTTTTGGATACAACTAGGGTGCCAGAAATGGCTCACCCTTCAAAGATTTTCCTTAGCAGAAGTACCTCTCTTCAGAGACAGATATTCTCGCTGATTGATCCCACAACAACTTAGACAGTTCCTTAGCTGGACCGCAAAAGCTACTCCAAGCTTCTCTCTGGAACTGTGTCACTCTCCAGGGATTGCGTCACCCTCTACAGCTCTACGTCTGCCTCTCAGCTCTTAGTTCGCCCCACGAAAATTTCTCAGCGTTGCCTCTTCAGCCCAGCGTCAGCTTTGCAGCCCTCTGCGTCAGCCTCTGCTGCCTCTGCGTCAGCCTCTTAGCCCTCTGCGTCAGCGCTTCGGCCTCTGCGTCAGTCTCTTGGCCCTCTGCGTCAGCGCTTCGGCCTCTGCGTCAGCTCTTCGGCCTCTGTGTCAACCCTTCTAGGGCCTGCACTGTCTCTCCCGATACTATGCTCCCTCTCTGTTATGTATTCGTCAACCTCAGATGAAAATCCCTTGCTAAACTGCCCCTTATTGCAACTCAGATCATTAACTCGTTTTTCATAGCAAACCTCGCTCCCGAAAATTGAATTCTATGATCTGTTGGGGTGTCTCCAACTAACCCTCAAGCCTCCTCTTATGCTTTCCCTGTTGACGATTCAACAACCGAGATTAAGTCCCTAATCAACAACTAAGATTAGATCTGGCTTGATCCTCGTTATTTAGAACCTTCTTACCCATATTATATTAATATACATTAATATTTTAATTGTCCTAAGTTTAAACTTAAGAACCCCATTAAAATATTAATTATTTTAATATCTCTTCATTCAGGTGGAATTTCTCCAAACGATTTATAGGTTTTGGAGATCTCATGTGCCTTAGCCTCTCTGCCAATTTTCATGGCTAGAGCACATCTGATGCTACCAAAAATCAACACTCCATGTTAGCGAGGAATGTGCTCTAGTAATGCTTCACCATAGAAACATCACTGATCTTCTGCATCAGTACCTGTGCTGATGCTTGGCCTGCTGCCTCACATCTACTGCACTGCTGCTTCCTGTACTGTTGCCCATGACACTGCCACTGCCACTACTACATCTGTACTGCAGCTCCCTCTCAGCATGCTTCCCATAGCACTGTCACTGCTAACTGCTACACTGCAACTCAGTTACCGAGAAGTAAGTAATTGACTTCTCCCAAATACTGACATCCTAGTCAATTTGGAAGCCTTGTGATGCTGAAGCCACCTCTACTGCTATCTTGTGCTCCCTCTACTGCCATTGTGCTGCTGCAACCTCCTTTGTGCCTCTCGCACTGCTACAACCTTCATTGCGCTGCTACAAACTTCTGCACTCAAGCACTGCGTTGTCGCTCCATCACACCTTGCTCCACCAGACACTTGTCATCATGCTACTATCGTTAAGGCCTCCCATAGCCAAACGTGATCCAAGAGTTTGGGCACCTCAAGGATCCTGCCTCACTTCTATAGTCTTTCAACTACAGCTCTATGTCACCCCACCTCTTCTCTAGAGGCGCATGAGCACTCATGGCAAAATCGTCATCAGTTTCAACATCCTTCTCTGCCTTTGCTGGAGCTGCCTTTGAGTCGGAAGCTTCTCCCTTGCCTTTCTTCCTGGGGAACTGAGATGAATAATGTCCCAGCTCCCCACAATTGAAGCACTTGACCTTGGAGATGTCCTTCTTCTTCCTCTTCCCTTGCAGTACCGTAGATGCTAGAGCCACATCCTTCTCCTCCTCTTTCTTGACTCAAACTCCTTTACCACTACTCCTCGCCTTGGTTAACCTTCTGATCTCCTCCTGTCGTAGAGCTGCCCACATGATTCGGATTTAAACAGGAACACAACAAATTATAGAGATAACAATAAACACAGAGATGTAGCGGAAATAATGCTTCATTTCATTAATATAAAACACTGAAATATGTTTACAAACAAAAATGGAAATAAACCAGCTAAGGCGATGGTAGCTTATCTTTGAGAAGAGATGTGGCGGCTACATGCCTCTGAACTGTGTTACAATGAGGCTTGAAGGCCTATTTATTGCTGAGAAACAATGGAAAACCCTTAACATTCCAAAACCTAACCCTAGAAGATGAAACGCCAAACTGTGGGCCCTATTTGGGTAAATTGGTACATCAACTTTCCAGGGTCGTAACTTTGGCATACGATCTCTGTTTGACACGCACAATATCTTGTTAGAAAGATCTATCAGAGAACTATAACTTTGGGAAAAGAAACATCTAGTTTTCCCAAAAAACGTCATTTGGGGCCTCAAAACGGCTCCAGAAGTTCAGGACCCGAAAAACTGCTAAAAATAGTAAACTGGGCTACAATTAAGGAAACTGAAAAGCTAAAAGAAACAATGGTGGGGGTCCAAGTGGATTTGGCAAGTGGCCACCAATATCCACCTAGATCATTCCTGCCCCCTTAGGAAGAAATGGTCCCCATGACATTGAGTTCCTCCATGAGATGAGGAAACTTCTGTTGAACTTGGTCCCTCGTGAGGCACTTGCCCTAGTGAAGGAGTTGGCCTGCTTTGACAACTCGATACAATTGGATATTCTGCTAGTGTGCTTGATCTCTGTGTCCATGATCCGATTAGATGCATCTTGTTCCATGCAATCTGGATTTAACTCTATGGGTGTGAGTTGTTCTGCAATGTCGGATGTGTCTAATAATGGTGGAAAGTATGGCCGAAGGCAGTTCACATTGAACACTGGGTGCAGGCCAAGGAATGGGGGAATGCTGAGCTCAAATGCATTGTCTCCCACAGCCTTGGTCATGGTGTAAGGACCATATTGGAGTGGTCTGAGTTTCCGATAGGCTTCGATAAGGCATTCATTTTGCAAATGCAACCAGACTTTGACGCCCACCTGAAACTTGTGTGGCACTCGATGTTGATCATGTCACTGCTTGTACTTGGCATTTGATTTCTCCAGAATGTCATGGAGCTACTGGCGAATATGTTGGATGTGCTCAATGAAGCTCTTTGCCTTATCTGTTTCGGACTGGATATGATCCAAATCTGCGTGAGTGGCTATAAATGGCATGGCCACATCAATGGGACATAGTGGCTGGAATCCCAAGCCCACCTGAAAAGGGCTGTGGCCAGTCGAGCTGTGGAGAGCCCGGTTGTAGCTGTGCTGAACATAGGGGAGGCTCTTGTCCCATGTGCGTGGATGCTTTGAGTTGTACATGTGCAAAATGTGTATGATCATCCTGTTGACAACCTCTATCTAGCCATCAGTTTGAGGATGGAAGGCTGTGGACTTAGTGAGTTTGGTGTCGAGCATCGACCAGAGACTGGACCAAAACGTACTGAGAAACCTGTTGTCCCAATCTGAGATGATAGATTGTGGGATCCCAAAGTGTACCCACACTTGTTTAAAGAAGAGTTTAGCTGTGGCTTCTGTTGTGATATTCTTCTCGCAGGCAGCCATAATGGACATCTTCGAGAACCTGTCGACGACCACAAAAACATAGTCGTTTCCATGCTTAGTGGAAGGAAGCCCTGACATGTAGTCCATGGAGATGGATTCCCAAGGTTGACTAGGGGTAGGCAGCGGGGTATAGAGGCCTTGCTTCTTGATGGTCGGTTTGGCAATGGCGCAGGCAGTGCACGATCTGATGTACTTCTCGACATCCTATTGAAGATTCGACCAATAGAAATACTTCTGCAATACTGTCGTTGTTTTCTCGACCCCGAAATGTCCAGCAGCTCGACTGTAGTGTGCTTCCCAAATCATCTTGTCACGCTCACTTGAAGGAACACAAAGGTGACCCAAGTGGCATAACAGGGTATCTTGGAGGTGAAAATTTGGAACATGCTGACCCTCCAAGAGTGTCTGGTATGTGTGGCCAAATTCTGGGTCGCTTTTGTAGAGAAGTGACCAATCAAAAGTCTCGTGCCCACAAGAGTTGAGCACAGTGGTTAACGCCTTGATTGGTGGTTGACTGAGGCAATCTGCAACATTATTGGTGCTACCCTTCTTATACTTGATATTCAAATGGAACTGTTGCAGGTATGTGGACCAATTCTGATGGTGATCATTCTGCAATTTCCCTTGGGTCTGTGTGAACTGCAGGGGTCAGTGGTCTGTGTGGATGCCTTCCCCAAAATGTAGTGCTTCCATTGTCGGCAGGCCTGCACAATGGAATACATCTCTTTGTCATAAGTGGGATACTTCCGGACTGTGTCTGAAAGTGTCTCACTGTGATATGCCACTAGATGCCCGTGTTGAGTGAGGACTACCCCAATAGCATAGTTAGAGGCATCTGTCTCGACCTCAAATGGTTGTTGCAAGTCTGGTAATGCAAGCACTGTTGCCGTGCAGAGGCGATCTTTCAACTCCGTGAATGCCTTCTGTTGAGATTCAGACCAAAATAATTTTGCTTTCGCTCCTCCCTTGGTGACTTGACTCAAGGGCCAAGTGATATGAGAAAATCCCAACATGAACCTGCAGTAGAAATTGGCAAGACCTAGAAAGCTGCGAAGCTCTGTTAGAGTGGTTGGAGATGGCCAATCTTGAATGACTTGGATCTCGGATGGATCCACATGTACCCCCTGTTCATCAATAATGTATCCCAGATACTGAACTTGGGTCATGCCAAAAGTGCATTTCTCCAAATTTGCACATAACTTGTGTTGCCGCAGTGTCTGGGGAACTTGTTGGATGTGGTGGAGGTGTTCTTCCCAACTATGGATGAAGATCAGGATGTCATCCAAGTATACCACTACAAATGAGTTGGTGAATGGCCGCAAGATGTCATCCATTAGCCTCATGAAGGTTGCAGGAGTATTCGTCAATCCGAAAGGCATAACCAACCATTCAAAAAGGCCCTCCTTGGCTTTGAAGGTAGTCTTCCACACATCGGAGGGTTTGATTGGTACCTGGTGATATCCTGACTTCAAATCGATCTTGCTGAAATATTTTTGCCCCCTTAAGTTGGTCCAAGAGGTCATCAATCTGTGGGATTGGGTACTTATTACGGACAATGATCTTATTCAGCGCCTGATAGTCAATACAGAGTCTCCAAGTCCCATCCTTCTTTTGTACCAACACGATCGGGCTCCCACAGGGTAATGAACTTGGACGGATGTGACCTATATGTAGTAGCTCCTGAATTTGCCTCTTGATTTCATCATTCTCCAAAACAGAGCGCCAATAGATTGGTCCATTGGGCAGCGACGCACCTGGGGTCAGATCGATGGAGTGCTTGACCTGACAGTGTAGAGGAACCCCTGCGAGGGAGGTGAAGATATCCTCGTACTCCTCCACGACCTTGTCCATCTGTAGTTGTCGTGCGGAGGGGCCCTGTTTAGAGGTCGTGGCCACCATCTTCTTCATTCCTTGAGGGCGTATCATCAGGAAAACAAATTTCCTAGTTTTGGAAACGAGCTTACTGCATTGTTTTGTAGTAATCAAAGAGATGATGGTAGGCGGTGCTATCTCCGGTATCCTGTACAACTTATTTCCCAAAGTAACAATAACAACACAGGGCCTTGATTCATACATAGCATGTCGCTTCCATGAGTAAGGTTGTCCTAATAATACATCACAAACTTCAAGGGGAGCAATGTCATACAATACCTCATCCATGAAGGGCTTGATGTTGTATGGAAGGCGACACTGCCAACTCACACGAAGATCCCGTCCTTGGTGAAGCCACTTGATGGTGTACAGTTGTGGATGTACTATGGTTGGTAAGCCCAGCCGCTTCATGACCTCTGCCGAAATGAGGTTCTTTTGGCTCCCACTGTCGATAATGAATTGTAGCAGGGAGACCTTTACACACATCTAGGAGTGGAAGAGACCCTCCTCCTCCTCTGGATCTTCAGGTTCCTCCTTCTGGATCTTCGTGGTGGAAACGGTGGCGTTGGGCTCCGCATTGATAATCCACTTCCCTTTGTCATTCCCCTTGTCGGGTTTTGACTCAGAGTCAGAACATGCATCTAATTTTGAAACCTTTAGCTCGGCCACCAGTGACGGTTTGGCCCGACACTCACTTGTATTGTGAGTGGAGCTCTTATGGAACTCGCACCACTTTCCTGTGTCCTTTTTTGGCTTCACGACGTTGTTCTTTGCTTGCAGCTTTGGCGGGTTTTCTTGGGCCGCCCCGCCTTGGCTTTGTCCTTTGTTCTCTGGTTTGGGGGCACCTTTCCCTTGCTTCGGATTTGCAGATCCAAAGTCTCACTTCTTTTGTTTAAACTTTTGTTCGACCTTGACGGCATATCGGTATGCCGTGCCGAGCGAGGGGATGTTCAAGAATTCTATTTCTTCTTAGATGTACTTGTGTAGGCAGCCGCAATATTTGAGTATCAAATGCTGCTTCGAATCCTTAATACCCAACTTTGTGCGAAGGGTATGGAAAATATTTGTAAACTCCGGCACGTCTTGGTCCCTTCCCTGCTGCAATGTGGCCCACTTTATGTATTTATCCTCATGGCTTCCGACAGGGTAGTACTGCCCCTTGATGGCCTCTCGGGAGGAATCCCAAGTGGGTGCGGTTGAAAACAATGAGCCTGTACTTTCATCCTTATGCTCGCAGTAGGTTTCCCACCAGTCCTTGATGTGGGGGGCTGCTTTGAGAAGAGCGAAAATAATATTTTCTCGACTGGAAAAATCATGAAAAGGAAAATAACCCTTTAGCAGATTTAACCATTTATCGACGACATCTGCGTCTATCTGACCCTCAAATATGGGGATTTCAAAATTAACTTGTACCTTAAATGGTGTGGCATTTCCACAGTAGTTTTTGGAAGCCGATGCATCGCCCCTGGGTAGCCGCTGAAGGATTTGGGTGAAGTTGTCCATCATCGCGTTCCTTTGTCGCTCGAGGGCTTCTTCGAGCAAGATTTTGATAGGACCTCCTACCCCCTCATGTTTCTTTTCATCTACCATGGGAGGTCGTCGGGATTTGCAAGGCTGGTCTTGCAAAGGTTCGACCAGTTCAAGCCCTAACTCCTTATATCCTGACCTCGTTAGGGACATGCAAAGAAAAACAAAGAAAAAGCAGACCGCTCTGATACCACTGATCCAGATTTAATCAGGAACGCAACAAATTACAGAGATAACCATAAACATAGAGCTGCAGCAAAGATAATACTTCATTTCATTAATGTAAAATACCGAAATATGCTTACAAACGGAGTTGGAAATAAACCAGCTAGGGTGATGGTAGCTTATCTCTAAGAAGAGATGTGGCGGCTACATGCCTCTAAACTGTGTTACAATGAGGCTCGAAGGCCTATTTATTGTTGAGAAATAATGGAAAACCCTTAACATTCCAAAACCTAACCCTAGAAAATGAAACACCAAATTGTGGGTCCTGTTTGAGTAAATTGGTACATCAACTTCCCGGGGTCGTAACTTTGGCATACGATCTCCGTTTGACGTGCATAGTATCTCGTTAGAAAGATCTATTTGAGAACTACAACTTTGGGAAGAGAAACATGAGTCCATGTCCATGGATCCATGTTTCTCCCAGTTTTCCCCAAAAACTTCATTTAGGGCCTCAAAATGGCTCTGGAAGTTCAGGGCCCAAAAAACTGCTAAAAATAGTAAACTGGGCTACAATTAAGGAAACTGAAAAGCTAAAAGAAACAATGGTGGGGGTCCAAGCGGATTTGGCAGGTGGCCACCAATATCCACCTGAATTAAGGAGAGACAAGGGGAGATAGAGATATAGATGGAGGGGGGAGAGAGAGAAGAAGAGAGAGGCAAAGAGAGGGAGGGAGGAAGAGAGATAGATATGGAGAGAGAAGGGGCGAGAGAGAGGAAGAGGGAGGGAGAGAGAGGGAGAGAAAGAGGGAGGGGGAGAGAGATAAATATGGAGAGAGAGTGTGTATGTTTGGGAGTTGATATATATAATATATATATAATATATATATATATAATATATATATAATATATATATATATATATATAATATATATATATATATAGCAAGAGAGAGAGAAAGAGAGAGACGTGTTTAGGGGCTGAGATAGAGAGACAAATAAGGAGAGATGGAGGGAGTACAGATATAGATGGAAAGGGGAGAGAGGGAATAAGATAAAGATGGAGAAAGGGTGGGAGAGGTGGAGAGAGAGTAACAGAGGAGAGAGAGGGGGAGAGAGAGAAGGATAGAGAGAGGGGGATAGACACAGAACGAAAGGTTGACACTCCCTCTCTCTTTCTTCCCTTAAACTAATATGATCGAGGGATGCTTGACAGATGCCAATAGGAGAATGAAAGTGTTGACGACGGAAGTGATTCAATAAGAAGGCCTATCGGCCTAAATATTAGAGGTTTTGTCCAAATAAGCATAAACACACTTGAAAACAAGGCATTATCAAGTTATCTTGATGGCAACTAAAAACAAGGATATTATCCCTTATTTGGGTGGGGCATATTTATTGGTTTTATAAATATATGCAAAGGCTTACTGCGAAAAAAATTCAAAGTAATTAGATTTAAGTAAATTAACATATAATTATTTAACATTTAAATAACTTTGTTTCACATACATAATATAATTTTAAATAATATTATAGAGTATGACGAATATAATAAATAATATTATTTCATATAGTTAATATAGCTTTATAGGATATACATGTTATATAATAACTTTGTTATACACATAATATTAATTTTTAAAAGAATATCATCCTATAAATATTGGAGAAATATATAATAATATATAAGATTTATTTATTTATTTATTTTATGAATGTTTAAATGTGATAATAAATGAGGCATAGTTTAGTATTTATCACTTAGGTCAAAATATAATTTAATTAAACTAAAAATAATAAAAAAACTCATTCACAAAATGAAACATTAATAAAATATTTGACTGATAATACTATATTATATATATTATATATATATATAGATATATTATATATATAATAATAATATTATATATATTATATTATTATATATAGTTATAATTAACTAGGCGATTGCAACCAAATGTTGCAAGGGAAACTCGTAAAGGCATAAAATTCGAGAAGCATTGTGACATATAAACAATCATTGAAGATAAAATTTAGTAAACAAAATGTCATTCAAAGGTAGAAGATAAAGAGAAATCACTAACATTATGCCAAATTGACATATTCTATAACCTTTCCGACATTGATTGCCTCTTAATATTCAAAGATGGTCTTTCAAGTTCCAATAGCAAATATTTGATAGATTTTGAAAAAGTACAGGCAATAGATGACATCAGATAAACTAAATAAAATAATATTAATTCATGAACAATATGAATCATGGATATCTTTCCAAATTTAAATTTTCATCACAACCTCACAAATTTCAGACATCATCACGTATTAGATGAAAATGAGCCAAACATCAACTTCCAATTATTCATAACTTTTGGTGTAAAATTTGCAACTTCGACGAGAAACTCTAGTGCAGTGTGTTTGATGATGTTCAATATCTCCAATGTTTCATCAAAGAACATTATCTCTGAAATTGTAAAGAAACAATTTGAATTGCACTGACACTAGCAACATACTATTTTAGTATTTTTCATTGCCCCATCAACAGTACGAGGTTTACATCCTATGGTGGCCAAAATTCTAATATGTATTATAACTTGTTGTATATATCATTGATTTATATTAACAATTGCAACAAACCATTGTAATAGTTTATATGGTGACGAACCCTCTACATAGTTGAATACATTGAATATTCACACAATCCAATAACCACCAACTACCTATAACTTGACCAACTCAAAACTACCCAACAAAAATTAATTAAAAAAAAAACAATAACAATGAACTACCCCCAAGGCTCAGTGAAGTAAAACAATGTGTAGAATGTGCATTAGAAACAAGACTGAAGGTGGTCAACTTGAAATCCGAATGTACCCTCTCTATAATGATGTTTGCTACAATTTCCAAATGCACATCAATACCTATCCAAGAACTACTGTTGAGTAAAAATAGACCATTTTAACCAAAGTGGATAGTGCAATCTAGTGCCTCAATTGTACTTAATGTGAGTGTGATGTGAATGTGAGGAGAATATGACGAACAAACTATTAATGTAATTCATTATCAACTCAATAGTATTATTAAGATGTAAGAGGTTGTTTGTCCAATTATAATTGCTCTGGAAATTAACATAGTATGCCTTGTTTTGATTGTCTAGATGAGAGTTCATATTGTTTATTTTTCTTCCTTCAATTTTGAATATCTATGTGCCCTTGGACAAATTGATAGAGGACTAACTAAAAGGTCGACATGCAACAACTGAATGTGCCATCAAACTTGGGCTTCTAATAACATATATTCATTAATTTCCATCTATTGTTCCTTGCTAATTACGTAGTACATAGCAAGTGCATTGTTATGGTTTACACAAATGCTTCTTATCCCATAATGTTTTCCTCTAACAACTACACCATCACCTGGAAATTGCCAAAAAATAGAGAACAAATAGAAAATCAAATCAGAGGGCTCTTTGAGAAGAGAGAATAATATTAGGGATAAAAAGGCATGTAAACTTATTAAATTGCATAGTACTTTTGAACTGTTATGAAGATGGGGTACGAATTATGAAGTGTATAATTATCCACGGGTGGTAAAACTCTTTTCTTACAACCTTTTAACAATTTCTTCCTTTGGATTGATGTTTTTCCAATCTCATGGGTGTCCCTAAATTGATTGTATGTTGATGTTTAACATATAAATTTGTGTATAAATGTTCCCTTGAGGTTCTTGTATGCACTAAAGAACGAGGGTAAATCCTCAATAATAATTATGATGGTTGAGATCAGATTCGTTGAGCCAATTGTAACATTTAAACGAATGAGGTGAATTGAACGTTTTCTTTAAGTGAATAAGAAATTAAAGTAAGTGAACAAAAAGCGAACCAAACCATGTAATGAGAAACATGTGACAGACTGCAATAAATTTGATGGCACGTAGTGGTGGAAGATATTCATTGGATCGTAGGATAGAAGGAAGATAACTGGCAATCTGCACGACATATACATTCCTCTTTATATGTGGTTTCATGTTATTCTACCTCTAAATCCACTCACCAACAACATTCATAAAAACTTCAAAACTCAGATACCACTGACAACAAGATATGTCATTGATCAACTTGGCACACAAAACTTGATTGGACCAATTTGTTTAAGGAAGAACATAGAAATGTTGTTAAAACAAGATAGAGTAAACTCTAACTTACAAATGAAATAATAATATTTCACTTTTCTTCTTTGTTGTAGCCACAAATTTCAACCATAATCTAGGTAGCCAACACTCTTCTTTGTTGAAGCCACATATTTCATCTTTCAACCACATAGCCCAATTGAACTAAAAATTAACCCTAGACATTTGTTCTTGCTTTAATCGCATCAACAACGCTCCTATGGAATTTGAACTCAAAAACTATATAGCATGTTGGCTCTAAAGCTCGAATTTGAATCTATCCTAGCCACGGAATGTTGTTTGTTAATCTGAATTTGTTTCTTTAATGCACAACCCAAACCAAAGTTTTGAGAAGCATGCTAATGAGGGATGCGTGTGCACAGCTCATACGACCCCTACAATTTCTTGTATGGGTTCAATGCATTCTTAAAATTCCAGGAGAGGATCGTTTGACAACGCGCTTATTTAAACCTAGACACATTATCACTATCTTGACCGAAACCACGAGTCACCGACTTTGGTTAGGTATATTGTAACCACGCCATGGAAAATCTACAGTGGAACCCACACCAATATTGATAGATTCCTGTCCTGGTTCATCCAAGTCAAGCTTGTGGGCCTAAACATGACGTGCGCGCTCCGCTTTATCCAGAAAAAAGTTCAAAAAAATAAAGATTTTAAACACAAGAAAATGCAAAAGCTAATGAGCTTGTGTGTGCACAGGAAACCTTCACTAGGGTTGATCTCCACTTACTTCCATGCCACTCATCCATCTTGCTTTGAAAGGAAAACTTCCTCCCAACAAACAAATTGGCCAATATGATTTCCTATTTTTTCCAAAACTGATTTGTTCTAGAATGGCGTTGACAAATATGTGAGGAGGGCCCATTGTCTTTTCATTCACATGGGGCTAAGCGAAGCGTCGAAATCCATATTCCAATTTTGAAGCATCAACCTAGATTTTCACCAACATTAGTCGGAGGATAGGAGAGTCCTCACTTCATCTACTTTAGTGAGGATACCACATAATTAAGCTTTAGGAAATATGAGGAATTGCATAAAAGAGTGATAATAAGAACCTAATTGGAATCAATCAAGTGTGGTAGAGAAGGTTTAACCACCTTCCTAGCAAACCGACCAATTAGATCCCTATACATTTAAGTTGTAGAATGTATCAAAGGAGAATATCATCCTCTATTACCATTTAAATATTTGAATTTCGTTGCTTTATAGGTTGTCACATGATGCTTATTGTGATTAGGGCTTGCTGTATCCAGAGACGGAGCATGCTTAGCAGAAGGAATCAGGCATGGAACCTCCAAATGTTGTGCATTATCTAGATGATTTGATGACAAATTAAATAAGCCTTGAGGAAAGTGAGACACTTCCACTATCATGTGAATGGGAGGTGAAACCAATGGGCGACCCTTTATAGATATAAATCTTCATGGGATGGGTATGAATGCCCACTTTAAGGGTTATCCTCGCCATAATAAAATAGTTCATCATCCATAATAAACTCGAGAAGAAAAATGCCAATGAAGACTTAAACTGAGATGAGTGACATGGAAATTGGAAAGTAAAATATGCAAGAATCCGACAATAGAAAAATAGAACCCAAAAAAAGAAAGAAACTCCCCGCCCCCCAAGAAACACGGATCACAAGAAGACCTGAGTGTTTTTATCAATATTAACAACTTATTATTCGTGGTATGCCACTTTTTTTCATTGGTAGTATTACACATCATATTTAGTCCATATATATCAAATATTTATATAATCAATTTTCTTATTTTTTAAA